>APFE030902619.1:1328-36214 GCA_000404065.3 Pinus taeda | reverse complement strand
TATAATGTATTATTTTTTTTAAGGGAATGGATATTGAAATGTATAGTTAAAAGTTGGGATTCGGCCCAAACTTTTACAATTTTTCTAAGAGCAAGAGCTACCATGTGTTGGAATAATGTCTAAACGATGAGTTCAGATAGATTTTTTTAGGTCCCTATACTATTATTGTAGCCCCTTATTATTATTAGTGCAACCTCCTTATGGTATTGTTGTGCCCATGTAGTCCCTGTGTTGTTGTTATTATTGTGCCCCATAGAAGCCCACTATTCTTATTTTTTTTTCTTTCACTTCTGGTTCACGAATACCTGGGTTAGTGGGTAGCTGCTACATCCAGGATTGTTCAACACTGAGTGGACGCCACCCGAAGGGCATCAACACCCCTTGGCCTATTTACTGACCCGACCCCAAGAGCTTTCGGGATTCGACCCTGTGACCTCCCATTCACGAGGCACTTGATTTGACCGATTGAGCTAACTCTTGGGGCTAGCCCACTATTGTTATTGTTGTGCCCTTACAATATTATTGTTATGTAGGCTGTCATTATAATGGGATCACTTAGATTCCTATAAATAGAAAGGAGATATTGTCATTTGTATCATCGAATAATTGTTCATTTGTGTAATGTAAAGGAGGTTTCCCCCTCAAAGAGGTTGATTTTTAAGTCGTTGATCTATCTTTTTGTGAGCTCGATTCATAACTTTGGTATGAGAGCTTTGGATTCTAGAGTTCCGCTCCTCCAAACAAGTCATCATGGCATTTTCACTATAACTTTTTCCTCTGCGAAGTTTCAAAGCTAAAACAAAAACCCATTTGAGCCGAAATCATGCTGAACCACGGGTTCGAATTCATGATCTCATCGCGTTATATTTTCGGAGATATGATCTGAGGAAGTTAGGGTTTTTGCAAGCTCTAGAATTCCATCTCAAACAGGTCATCATGGAATTTTCGCTATAATGTTTTTCTACGAAGGTTCAAACTCTAAAATTAAAACTCATTTAAGCCGAAATCTTAGGGAACCTCGGGCCCAAATTTCATATCTTGTTTTGCAATATTTTTGGATATATGGTCCAAGACATTTAGGATTTTTGCAGGCTCCCGAATTACATCCTAAACATGTGACCTAGGGAAAATCATCATAACATTCTCTTTGAGCATCATATTGAAATTTCGTACAACGTTACAGAAAGAAAACGACATGTAGTTTTCTGCATATCAGTTTCAGGTCCTAATGTAGAAACAGTGACACGTGACACTTCGTAAAAGTTAGCTCTACTGAACCAGTCTATAATCAGGACATCGTGGGAGATTGGGCATAATCCTTTCTTGGAGAATCCAGTTTCGATCACACTCATGGGATTGGATAGAGGACACAGAGGGCTACTACACGTCGCAATTTCAGACCTTGGAGATCTGAAATTTCAGAGATACAACAAATTGAATATCGAGCTGCTAAAAGAAAGAAAAAGAATGACCCGAATCAAGAAAATAAAAACACCTAGTAAGAAAAATTGGATGGATGATTTGAAGAATGCGACTGAAGCTAAGATAAATAGTTTTATATGTGTCATGGAAGCTAATATCTATGGTAGGGAATCATATTTGAAGAAAGGCATGGAAGATTTGAAAAAAGACATGGAAGGTGAATTCTTTGTATGGTGGTGAATTCTTTATCCTACAACAATGTCAACAAAAGAGTTATGGCATCAAAGTTATGGGAATTTAAATCACAATGATTTATTGTTGCTTCAAGGAAAAAAAATGATTGAAGGTCTTCATGTTATGAAGAATAATCATGTTGAATGTGAGGCATGTGTACTTGACAAGCAACATAGAGAGTAATTTCTTGTACATGAAGAAAAAAGACAAAGACAAATACTTGAATTAATTCATACTGATGTATGTGGACCTATGCAAACTAGATCTCTTGGAGGAGCAATATAGTTTCTTACTTTGTTGATGATAGATATAGATACAGTTGGGTCTATTTCATAAGAAAGAAAAGTGATGTTTTTAAGTACTTTAAGGAATTAAAAAACATGTTGGGAAAACAAACTTGGAAATACATCAAAATTCTCAGATTTGATCAAGGGGGGAGAATAAAAATCAAGAGAATTTAATCAATATTGTAAAAGTCATCAGATTCTATAGAAATTTACAGTGGCTCATACACCTCAACAAAATAGAGTTGCTGAGAAGAAAAACAAAGCACTAGTGGAATGTGCACAAATCATGCTTCAAGATAAAAATATCTCTAATGGTTTTTGGGCTGAAGCCATTAATACTATTGTTTATTTGGAAAATAGGAGGTCAAACAACAATTTAGATTTGAAAACACCTTTTGAATCATTTAATGGATATAAACCAAAAGTGAATCATTTAAGAGTTTTTGGATGCAAGGAATTTGCTCATATTCCAAAACATTAAATAAGAAAACTTGATGCAAAATCAATTAAGTTCGCATTCATTGGTTATTGTGATGATAAAAAAGCATACAAGTTGTTTTTTCACATAAATTTCTTGCAAGTAGGGATGTTGTATTTCGTGAAAATTAAGACGAAGGTGAGAAAATGAATAACACAGGTGTATGACATGATATTAATGATTATGTCAAAATAGAAGCAAGTTTAAAACATGAATAGGAACAAGTACAACAATAGGTACAGGAACAGGTACAATTTGAAGAGAACGAAGCATCTAGTAGTCATGACACTCCAAGAAGAGGACAAGTGACTCCACAAAGTAGAAATAAGGATGAAAGAAGTAAAACTCAACTGAGGGCATCACACCAAATTTAGCCACCTATAAGGTATAAAGATTACACATTGATATCTCCTGTAATGAATGTTGTAGAACCTTCAAGTTATGAAGAAGATAAACAATATAAAGAATGGAGAGATGCAATGGATGAGGAATACAATTCTATCATGAAGAATTACACATGGGAATTAATAGAATTTCCCAAAGATAAAGTTCCCATAGGATGAAAATGGTTTTTCATTACTGCTGATGGAAATATTGATAAGTATAAATCTAGATTGGTTGCAAAGGGATATTCACCAAAAGAAGCCATTGATGATGAAGATAATTTTTCACCTATAGTTAAACTTAATACGATAAGAATCATGATTGCATTAGCTACAAAACTAAATTGGAAAATGCACCAATTAGATGTCAAATATTCTTTCTTGACTAGTGAATTAAAAGAAGAAGTTTATTTGGTTCAGCTTGAAGGGTTTGTAAAGAAGGGACATGAGCATCTTGTTTTCATGTTAAAGAAAGCTTTATATGGTTTGAAACAAGCACCAAGATCTTGGTATGTGAAAATTGATTCATTCTTTTATGAAAAAGGTTTCGTAAGAAGAAAAAGTGATCCTAAGTTGTACATAAAGAAAGATGAATATGGGAATATTACCTTGATATCTTTATATGTTGATAATCTTATCATAACAGGAAGTGCATTCAGGTTGATTAAAGAAATTAAAATTCAGTTGTTACACGTATTTGAAATGAAGGATCTTGGTGAATTGCATTATTATTTGGGTCTTGAAATTTGGAGGGAATATGGTAAGACAAACATCACACAAAGAAAATATGCAAAGACAATACTTGAAAGATTCATTATGTTTGAATGCAAACTAGTGCCTACTCCTTTGGAATAGAATGCCAAGTTGTACAATGGTTATGGGTCTAAAGAAGTAAATGGAACTTTGTATCGTCAGTTGGTAGGAAGTTTGAACTACCTCACCACAACCAGGCCAAATATAGTGTATTATGTCAACATCCTTAGTCAGTTTAGTATATGGCAAAGAAAGTCCTTTAATATATGAAGGGAACACTTTATTTTGGTATTTTGTATACTGATGAATCTGGGTTGCGTTGGTAGGTTTTTGTAATTTTGTGATGCAACCAGGTTACCAAATAGAAGAAAAGATAGATCAATGACTTCAAAATCAGCCTCTTCGAGGGGGAAACCTCCTTTACATTACATAAATGAATAATTATTGGATGATTCAAATGATGAAAAAACATCCTTTCTATATATAGGAGTATAAGGGGTCACAATATAATAAGAGCTGACATAACAATAATGATGTAAGGTCACAGCAATAACAATAGTGGGCTTCTAAGGGGCACAACAATAACAATATGGGGACTACATGGGCACAACAATAACAATAAGGGGGCTACACTAATAACAATGAGGGAATACACTAGTATTATAGGGACTTAACATGCCCCTCTCCTTCAAAAAAGTGGTGTCATCAACGCTTGAGTAGTTTTGGATGATTCTGTATAAAATTCTCATCCTCCCATTTGGAATCTTCCGCGGACAAGTTCTTCCACTTGATGAGATACTCTAAAATTGATCGATTTTGTAGCTGTCTAGTTCCTGTTTTCGTGACTACTTCAGGTTCCAATATGATTTTTCTTTCCTCATCAAGTTTTGGAAATATTGTTTGAACTGGGAGCTTGTCACCTATAACCTTCTTTAAGCATGAAGCATGGAAAACTAGGTGCACTTAGGGAGATGTATGAAGCTCCAATTTGTATGCCATAGTACTAATCTTTTGCAGCACCTTGTAAGGACCATAATAATTTGCTGATAATTTATTAACCTTCTTAACTTGAATGAGGGACATTTCTTTTTATGGTTGTAGCCGTAAAAATAACCAGTCACCTACATCAAAACTTCTTTCACTGCGATGTTCATTTTCTTGTCGTTTCATTCTATTCTACACCGTAACGAGGTTATCCTTTAAGAGTGGGAGAACTTGTTGTTCATGCTCGATGTGATCTTCCACTGCTTGAACCTTAGAATTTTCTCTTTAAGATGATGTGATGGATGGTGGATGATATCCCTAAAGTTCCATAAATGGAGTCAATTTTAATGCAGTATGGAAGGAAGTGTTATACCACCATTCAACCAGAGGTAACCACTTGACCCATTGTGTATGTTTATCAGATACAAAGAAATGATGATATCCTTCCAAACATTTGTCCATTGTCTCAGTTTTCCCATCTGATTGAGGATGATAAGATGAGATATGAGCTAATTGAGTACCTAGACAAGAAAATAATTCTATCCAAAAATTTCCAGTGAAAATAGGATCTTTGTCGCTTACAATAATCTTTGTGTTTCCATGTAGTTTTTGAATTGTTTCCACAAATGTAGTAGCAACTGCATTGGATTTAAATTGATGAGATAATGCACAAAAGTGTGCATACTTGGTAAGTCTATCAACTACCACCATGATGACACTCTTTCCTTTGGACTTGGTTAAACTTGTGATAAAACCCATTGAAACCTCCTTCCAACATTGACTTGGAATGGATAAAGGTTGTAACAAATTGTCTCAACTTTATTTTGTTGGAAAACCAAATATTCCGCCACAAACTTTTGAATATCAGATTTAAGGTCATCCAAAAAACATTCCTTCTTAACCTTGTGTTAAGTTTTTAAAATCCTAAGTGCCCTCCTAAGGGAGAGGTGTGCAATTCCCAAAGAATATTTTGTGTGAGTTGGGAATTATTACAAAGGTACAAGTGATATTTGTACCATAATGAATCATTATTCCAGCTAAATGTATAAGATCTACTAGGATCTTGTTGCAACTTTTGAATGGGTGCCCACACTTCTTCCTCATTCTTCTATTCATCTCTTGCTTCATTATCCAATCTGATTGTATAATAGAAATGGTGCAAAGAAATGCTTCCAAATCCTCATCCTTTCTTGAGAGTGCATCTGCAACAACATTTTTCTTCCCTTTTTTGTAGATGATTTCAAATTCCTAACCCAACATCTTTGTGACCTATTTTTGTTTCTCTTTTGAATATAATATTTGTTGTAAAAAGTATTTAAGACTATGTTAGCTCCCTATACTACTAGTGTAGCCCCTTATTGTTATTAATGCAACCCACTTATTGAATTAGTGTGCCCATATAGTCCCCATATTATTATTATTGTGCCTCATAGAAGCCCACTATTGTTATTTTTATGCCCTTACATTACTATTGTTATGTCGGCTCGGATTATATTGTGACCCCTTAGACTCCTATTTATAGAAAGGAGGTTTTGCCATTTATATCATCCAAAAATTATTCATTTGTGTAATGTAAAGGAGGTTTTCTCCTCAAAGAGGCTAATTTTGAATTCGTTGATCTATATTTTCTATCTTTTTGTGAGTTGGTTGTATAACATTTGGAATGAGAGCTTTGGATTCTAGGGTTTCGCTGCTTCAAATAGGTCAATGTGGAATTTTCACTATAGTTGTTTTTCTACGAAGTTTCAGAAGCTAAAATTAAAACCCATTTGAGTCAAAAGCTTTCTGAAACTTATTTCCGAATTTCAGATCTTGTATCGCTATATTTTCGGAAACATGAGCTGAAGAATTTAGGGTTTTTGCAGAGTCTGGAATTCCATCTCAAACAGCCCATCGTGGAACTTTCGCTATAACTTTGTTTATACAAATCTTTGGAAGCTCAGATTACAACCCATTTGGGCTAACATCATCCGACATCGCATGTACAAATTTCAAAACTTTGTTCACTATATTTTCAGCAATAGGATCCATGGAGGTTATGGTTTTTTCAATCTCTCGAATTTCATCTCAAATAGGGGACCATGGGAAAATCAACATAACTTTCTCTCTATCCATCAAATTTAAATTTCATAAAAAGTGATAGAAAGACGACAGAATGTAGTTTTTTGGTAATTGTGTTTAGGGTTGAAAGTCGAAATAGGGACACATGTGACTTCATACAAGTTAACTCTATTGAACAAATATATAATCAGGTCATCTTGGGAGATTGAGAATAACTATTTCTTGAAGAATCCAATCTTGATCAGACTTGTGGGGTTCGAAAGAGGACTCAGAGAGATACCACAGGATGAAATTTCAGAACTTGGAGATCTGTAATTACATATTTACAATCATTTCACGATCGAGCTCCAAAAAGAAAGAAAAAGAGATATGAGGAAGTTTGATAGAAAGGATCTCGTAAATTGGATACTACATATGGAGAAATATTTTGATCTACATGATGTGCAACTGTTACAAAAGGTATGTATTTCATCTTCATATTTAGAAACGAATCAGTTTGTATGGTATAGAGGACTTTTTTCTCGTAAACCACTTGTCACCTAGTCAATTTTCACAGAGGAAATGATAGCACATTATGAGGATACAAAGAAAAATACCTTCTTTAACAAATTGATAAATATGAAACAAAAGGGTTCAATGGAAGAGCACATTGAGGAATTGCAAAATTTTAGTATAAGGGTAAATGATATTTCAGAGAAGTAGAGGATTGATGTCTTCATAGGGACTTTAAAGGATAACATTCTACATGAGGTTCACCTTTGGGAACCTGATTCATTGGAGATGACATTCAGGTTGGCAAGAAAAATTGAAAGAAAATTTATGGAAACAAGGAATCCTACCACTCACAACTATAAATATGGAAGTGTTGTTGCTCCTGCCTTCCACAACCTACAAGGTTGACACCACAAAAATTTGAAGAAAAAGAGAAAAAAGGCTTTATTACAATTGTGATAGCAAATACACTGAAGGTCATAAGTGTGCTAAGAAGAAATTGTTTTACATATATTGTGAAGAGGAGGAAGAAAAGTATCAAGAAATGTGAAAAGAAGAGGATATACATCAGGAACCAACCCCGGAGAAACAAGAATGAATTCAATCATATCTTGTAATGCATTGGCAGGAATTACCACTCCTCACACTCTCAAGATAGAACGACATATCAAGAAGAAAAAGGTTCAAAAAATGAAATAGCACATCGATAATTAAGAGAAATCTCTCCAACCTTTAAAGGCTAACCTCACTTTGGCACAAAGCCAGATCAAAGAATAGGCAGATCAACATCACAATGAAAGAAGTTTTGATGTAGGCGACTGAGTATTTTTATGGCTACAACCATACAAACAAATGTCCCTCAAGCAAGATAAGAAGGATGAGAAATTAACACCAAAGTACTATGGTCCTTACAAGGTGTTGCAAAATATTGGTACTAAGGCATATAGATTGTAGATTCCTCCATCTTCCCTAGTGCACCCAGTTTTCCATGTTTCATGCTTAAAGAAGGTTATAGGTAATAAGCTCCCATTTCAAACAATATTGTCGGAACTTAACGAGGAAGGAAAAATCATATTAGAAACTGAAGTAGTCACGGAAATAAGAACCAGACAACTCGAAATCCATTAATTTCAAAATATCTCATCAAGTGGAAGAACTTAACTGCTCAAGATTCTGCATGGGAGGATGTGAATTTTATACAGAAGCATCCAGAACTACTCAAGTGTTGAAGACAAAACTTTTTGGAGGAGAGGGGCATGTTAGGTCCCTATACTAGTAGTGCAGCCATTTATTGTTATTAATTCAACCCCCTTATCGTATTGTTGTGCCCATGTAGTTCCCATATTTATTATTGTGCCCCATAGAAACCCACTATTGTTATTGTTGTTCCCTTATATTATTATTGTTATGTCGACTTTGATTATATTTTGACCCCTTAGACTCCTATATATAGAAAGGAGGTCTTGTCATTTTTATCATCCAAGAATTGTTCATTTGTGCAATGTAAAGGAGGTTTCCCCCTCGAGGAGGATGATTTTGAAGTCATTGATGTATCTTTTCTATATTTTTGTGAGTTGGTTTCATAACAGACTATCATGATCTATTTTTACCTTGAAGTGCCTTCCCATTAGGTAAATTCGTCATTTATTAAGTGCATGTAGTATTGCCAACATTTCTTCTCATAAATAACTTTGTGTGAATACTTTCCTTTGAATAGATGATTTTCAAAAGCAATGAGTCTTCCTTCTTGCATTAAAACTGCACCAATTCCATTTCCTGAAGCATCACATTCCACAATAATGGTTTTTTTGAAGTCTGGCGTAGCTAAGACCGGTGCTTGGCACATTGCCTCTTTAAGATAAAGGCCTTAGTTGCTTCTCGAGTCCAAGAAAATGCATCTCTCTTCAGTAATGTTGTTAGAGGTGTTGCTATTCTCCCATAATTCTTAACAAACTTGCGACAATACCCTGTCAACTTGAGAAATCCTCATAGATGCTTTATGGATGTGGGTATTTTCCATTCCTTAATGGCTTTAATTTTTTTAGGGTCTACCTTAACACCCTTACGAGATACAATATGACCAAGATATCCCACCTCCTGTACTCCAAAGAAACATTTGAAGGTTCTTGCATATAATTGTTTTTCCTCCAATAGATTTAGCACCCTGTCAACATGTTGAACATGATCCTTCCAAGACTTGCTATATATTAGTATATCATCAAAAAATACTAACAAAAATTTTCTAAGAGTGGGTTTGAAAATGAAATTCATCAAACCTTGAAATGTAGAAGGTGCATTGGTAAGGCCAATAGGCATCACCAAAAATTCATAATGACACCCATGAGTTCTAAATGTTGTTTTTTGGAATGTCTTCAGTCTTAAATCTTATTTAATGATATCCTAAAGGAAGATCCAACTTGGTGAAGTAAATTGTTCCATGTAATTCATCCAATAATTCATCAATGACAAGAATGGGAAATTTATCTTTAATAATTAGATTGTTGAGCTCCCTATAATCTCGACACATGTGCCATGATCCATCCTTCTTATGCATCAATACTACTCGATCATAGAAAGAACTTTGACTAGGTTGAATTATATCAACCTCTAGCATTTCTGCAACCATACGTTCAATTTCACTCTTTTGGGCATAGGGATATCTGTAAGGCCTAATGTTTTGAGGAATACTTCCTCGGATCAAATGAATAGCATGATCATGATCACAAATAGGTGGGAGGCCTTTGGGAGCCTCAAATACCTTGGAAGGATTGTCCAAGGCTTTTTGGAGGTCTGGAAAAATAGATGATTTTGATGTTTGAGCCTCTAGTGAACATAATTGTGTAATTACAACTCATTGTTCTTTCTTTTGAAGGTTTGTCATGCCATTAGAGCTTATTATATTTCTTGGTTTCCCTGCAATACCCCTTAATTCAACTTCCTTTCCTTCCCAGAAAAATTTCAAGAAAAATTCTTGAAAATTATAAGTTATCATACCGAAAGATTGTAACCATTGGACTCCTAGTACAACATCAGCACCACCCATTGGAATGGAAAGCATTGGACTATTCAATACATATTCTCCCATGCATAGCTTGCTATTACGACACTTTCCAGAGAAATTTATGGTTACTCCATTTGCAACCATCACTTGACACTCTAGTGCTAGATATAGGAAGAAATTTAATTCCTTGGCTATATTACAATGAATAAAATTATGGGTACTACCTGAATCAATCAATGATATTACCATTTTCTTCTTGATATGTCCTTTTGTCTTGAGAGTTCGAGGAGTGGTAATTCCTGCCAATGCATTACAAGATATGGTCAGATTCATTTCTTGTTTCTCTAGGGTTGGTTCATGGTGTATATTCTTCTTTTGACATTTCTTGCTCATGTTATTCATCCTCTTCACAATCGATGTAAAACAATTTCTTCTCAGTGCACTTATGACCTTTAGTTTATTTTCTATGACAACTGTAAAAATTCCCTTTTGGTGTTTTTTCTTCCAATTGTTGTGGTGTCAACCTTGTAGGTTATGGAAGGCTAGGAGAAACCACACTTCCATCTTTATAGTTGTGAGTGGTGGGATTCCTTATTGCCATAATTTTTCTTTCAATTTTTCTTGCCACCCTGAATGCCTTCTCCAATGAACCAAGTTCCCACGGTGAACCTCATGTTGTATGTTATCCTTTAGAGTCCCTATGAAGACATCAATTACATTCTCCTCCAGAATATCATTTACTCTTATATTCAATTTTTGGAAGTTCTCATTGTGCTCGACTATTGAGCCCTTTTGTCTAAGATTCATCAATTCACTAAAGAAGTATTGCTATTTGTATCCTCATAATGTGCTATAATTTCCTTCATAAAAATTGACCAAGTGAAACCATAAAATCCGAAGCTCTGATACCAAATGTTATGAAACCAACTCACTTAATAGAAGAAAAGATAGATCAACAACTTCAAAATCAGCCTCTTCGAGGGAGAAACCTCCTTTGCATTACATAAATGAACAATTCTTCGATGATTCAAATGACAAAACCTCTTTTCTATATATACGAGTCTAAGGGGTCACAATATAATTGGAGCTGACATAACAATAATAATGTAAGGCCACAACAATAACAATAGTGGGCTTTTATGGGGAACAAAAATAACAATATGGGGACTATATAGGCACAACAATAAAAATAAGGGGGCTACACTAATAAAAATGAGGGAATACACTAGTATTATAGGGACCTAACAGATTCAGATTGGATTGGAAATCCTAATGATAGAAGATCAACCTTTAGATATGCATTCAATTTAGGATCGGGGATTGTATCATGGAGCAGCAAGAAACAACCAATTGTTTGTTTGTCATCTAGAGAAGATGAATACAAATATTTGACCAATGAAGCTTGTGAAGCTATTTGGTTAAGGATGATTCTTAAAAATGTTGGAGAAAACAAAAGAGGACCAACAAGCATTAAATATGACAACCAAAGTTCCATGAAGCTGGCAAATAATCCAATTTATCATGCCAGAACTAAAAATATTGAAGTTCAACATCATTTTGTAAGGGAAAAGATACAATCAAATGAGATTCATTTAGTCTATTGTAATACAAGTGTGAATGTAGCTAACATATTTACCAAGCCTCTTGGAAATATGAACTTTGAAATATGTAGACAATAACTAGGCATTGCTGAAAATACATTTCTCCATTAAGGGGGGATGTTGGAATAATGTCGAAATAATGAGTCCAGATAGAGTTGATGAGTTGTGACCTCATAGTTAGTGTTTGAATTCATCTATCATAAGTTGTGTCTTCGTAGTTTATGTTGTGAGTTGGTGATCTGAATTATTTGGATCTAGATTGTCCTAGAGGTTGTCTATGTATGCCTATATAATGTATTGTTTGTCAAAGTAGTTTGATCAATGAGAAATGGTTCCATTCTTGTGCATCTCTCTCATTCTTTAATACCATGATTCCTTGAAGTTTTGGGATAGAACACCTAGGATCATCCCAAAACCTTACATGAGAACCCCATAATAAAAAAAGATTGTTCCCATTCCAACTAAAAACTTTCCACAAGACCCCCAAAATACATATGTATTTGTATCACATTTTCATCGTAGATTAATTTTCACTTGGATTGGCTTCTCATTATCCTTGGAGAGTTACTTCTAATATTTTTTCCAATTTGGATCCATCCCAATTTTCTAGAGAGCCTATCTTATCAATGTTATTTGATTGGTCCATACTAACATCTTCCTTCTTTGGAACCAATGAAGGCTCATTCACATCCATTTGATTTTCCCAAGGAGGGGATTTATCAAATTTATTTTCTAGAGATACATCCTCAAAGGGGATGGGTGAAAAAATATTCTTACCCATGCCCTCATTTCTATGCTCAACTTCAAGGCCCTTTTCCTCAAGAGAAATAGACTGAGAAGCACTTGGGGAAGTATTCAATTTACTATCTTTTACTTAGCTGTCAGAAAACTCTACATTACTGCTTATCTTAATTTGACTTGCTGCTGAAAATTCTAAATCTTTTTGCAATTTTTCCTCTTTTCTTGGAGTTAGAGGATACCTTACTTATATATTGTATAATGGTCATGATTGGCTCCCTTCCACCGATGAGGTTTTCGACTATTTTTCTTTGCTTTATTCTTCCCAGATTTGGGACAAGATTTGAGAGTATGGTCAATCTCATAGCATGCTCTACAACGAAAAGAAATATTTTCATAGTCTACTTTTTTTATCCATATATATCCAAGACATGTTAACTTAATTTCATCATGAAACCCTTTGCTAAAATTCACTTCCACACATATGCGACCATATGTGGGCTTTAGGTAGTATTTCACATCTTCACTTTGACAATAGATTTTTCCTAAAGGGTTACCAATTGCAACAAAGAAGTATGATTCCATAAATGCAAAGGAAGATTGGGGAGCCTTGCCCAAACTGGAGTAGTCCATATTGAAGTTGAGAGGGGGTCAAATGAGAGAAACCAAGGCTACATATAGAGCACTGGGCTGCCCTGGAGCCACGGTCCAAAGCCAGAAATCATCATATCATCAAATATTATAGGCTTCCACTGTAAAAAATCTAAGAATGAAGGTCAAAAAGTGTTGGCAACAGGCCATTGAACCTAGAAATCAATCCAACTTCTAAAAAAATTAGCCTCACAAAGACGATGGGCCACTAAGGGAACCTCAATCATGGGAGCTTCAAAATCTGGAATCACCGAGAAGAGGGATCCAAAAAAAAGGTTCAAAAGATCATGAGTAGGAGGAGAAGACTACCCTGAAGCAAGGCCAATTGAAGCGGATTTCACAATGTCCTAGAAAGTTGAAGGAGAGAATGCCATATGAGAGCCCTCCTGGTTAAAAGGAGGGACAACACTTAACTCATGAAGTGTTGGAATAAGGGGAAAAACTAAGCCTGACATCAAGGGTGTTGAGGATAATGAAACATCCAAGGCAATGCAAGGGCATGAGGCCGAAGGCAAGATGCTGCAGAATCTTCAGGAGAAGGGCGAATGCATCCATATAACAATCGAAGGCCTTTTTCCCATAGACAAGGAGGGCGGGGTTGTGTGGTGAAACAAATCAAAAGCCACTGATGAGGGAGAGCTTGAATATTTAGGAGCCATGAGAGCTCGAATACACTCCGTTAACCAAGGAGGGAAGGAAGAAGTGGTCGAACCCTAGCTTTAGCACCAGTAGAGAGTTACATCACCATTTTAAATGACAATCCACCCATCTTTAGGGACCTCAGAATTGAATGATCACACATAAGTGTTGTGGATTCTTTTATAGAAAGAATATATGAATTAACCCTTAACAAATAATAATAATCTAATAAACTTGTCGTTAGAGAATAATATTAAAATATTAATATAGTCGTTGAAGAATAAAATAAATTAGGGAATTAAATTAGAATGAATGACTAAATAATAAATTAAAGGATTAAATAATTAATTAATTAAATGGAAAATAAATGTCCACTTGGGATAACTCAATTAGCAATGGTCATGGAAATGAAGTCTCACCGAACCGGAAGTCTTGGGTTCAAATCCTGTGCTATCTCCCCCGATTGGGGTGAGAAGTTGGACATGATGAAGATGTAGTCCTGCCAAGCTTACAAAAAAAAATTAAAAGAATAATTAAAATGAAAATGTGCTATATCGAGATAAAATAATTAGGAGTAAGAACAAGAGTTCATCTATCAATATAAATAAATAAATAAAATTAATTACTCAATTACCGAGGGAATTGAAAATATTGAAAATAAATAAATAATATTGTCAATTTCCGCTTTAATTAGGTACAATTTTTTTATAGTATGAATCTCTTTTTACTCCTAATTATTTTATCTCAATATAATACTCTTTTTTTTTAATTATTTATTTTTCCTTTATTTATTATTTAATAATTGCATTAAACTTTTCCTTTATGATCTAATTATTTTTCAATTTAATTTTTTTAATTTATTTTATTTAATTTTCAATCGCTATTTAATATTTTTAATTATTCTTTATGACTCGTTTTATTACTTTATTATTATTTCGTGAGATTATTCATATATTCTTTCTAATAAGAATCACAACATTATGGTCATTCAATTCTCAGATTCTAAGATAAATAAATGCCTGACCAAAGTATTGAAATTATTAAAAAAAACTTCCACACTTTCACGAAATTTATTATTTATTTCAAATTTATAATATTTTACCAAATTAATAAAAAAATATATAATTAGTTAATATAAGCGTCTAACATAAATTAAATAATTATATATTTACAAATATGATATTATCAAAATAATTAGTTTCAATTTTAAGCCAATAGAATATCAATTAATAAATATTTATGTATAATAGAATTGTGAATTGTGGTTTAACATATTGAAAACTAAGGTGGATCATCCAATTAAGTGTAAATAAAGATTTATTTGAGAACAATGTTGGAAATTTATAGTATAGGATGTAAAATGGTTAATGTTTTAAAATCATTAAAGGGACTATGTAGCTTTCTTGTCATAATGATAATACGCCAAATTATTTTGCATTGGTAATGTTTAATGCTGCTTCTTATCTTGCTCCTTTTTAAAGAGTTGTGTTTTATTATTTTACATTGTATTAATTTAATTTTATTGAAAGATATATTTTTATATTTTATTATGAATGTGATATGTGATTTTGTGTATATTTAATTTGGAGTTGATAAGTGTTTGTGATTTTGTGTATGTTTAATTTGGAGTTTATTAGTGTTTATTTAAATTAGAAATTATATATTTCTAAATAAAAAATAATTTTAGTTATAATAATAATAAAAATGAATACACATATTTGATAAAGTTTTAATTAAAATATGTGAGGTCGTGGTTCAATGGCTATGTAGAGGTTTGGTTCTTATAAGTCTCGAGGTCTAGAGCTAGACTTGAAGTTGTTTGATATTGTTGCTAGTTGTTTTTTTAAACTTTATTGTTCCTAATTGTTTTTTTAACACACGGTGAATGGATAATTGCTTGGACAAATCTAAGGGAGATCGAGGATCAACCCTCATGGTTGCCATTATAACACCAAGAGTATATCCAAAACCCTGCAAGCTAGATATATTAAATCTTATGATTTAGAAAGAACCGAGACTCTTAATGGATAAGGGGAGTCTACTCCTTTAGCCGAGATCATAGCAGGACACTATACTCAATGAGATTTGAACCACGGTCTCGTGGGCTTCACCCAACGAGACTTACCGTTAAACCACACATCACTATATGTTATTATTGCTAATTGTTGCTTTTCACTCTCTTAGATTCCCTTAGGCCAAGCCCCATTTTACCATCCACTAAGTGTGGGGAAATACTCTAGGGTTTCCATGCTTCCATTCCAAGTATATATATATATATATATTTCACCATATAAAATATTTCATTGCCTTCAGAGAGAAATAATAATTAAACTTAAAAAAAAATAAATTACTTTCTAATAAGAGTAATAAGGAGTTGTGCAACTCATTAATTATTATTATAAAATTAGTATATGGTATTTAATAATAATAATAAATGTGAGATGTGCAATTTATTTATTTTTAATATAAAATTAATATGTGGCATTTAAACTTTCATCAGCTGACTTAGTAATATAATATTTAATATGCAGAGTAATTATATATAATTATATATATTATATATATATATATTATATATAATAATATTATATATTATTGAAAAAAAAATGTAAAGAACAGTTCAAATAATTTTACTTTTAATATTTGTTATTGGTATATTTTAAGTCAATTTTGTAGAAATTGTAGTTTAAGCTATTTAGCCCAACATAATCAAAGTCCTTTGCAGATTTTCAAACATTGAATTATTTTGCATTTCAAATATATATTATATTATAATATATATATCTATATCTATCTATATATATTATATATATATTATATATTATATTAATCTACTACTGAGGTTTTTTTTTACTATATCCTCAGCTAAAATGGAACATTACCGATGGTTCTTGGTCAATACACTTAAGCAGAAGTATTTTATCAAATTAATTTAATCAATCATTAATTATTATATTTATATCACCATGAAAATTCAAGTATTGATTTCAGAGTAATGTTTGAATGACTACTTGTAACTCTTTGTCACCTCTCGGTACTTATGAATTATTTGACACTTGGTGGATATATATATATATATAATTTATGTACAAGACATTGTGCATTGACCCTTGTGGGCCTTGCTTGTTACACATGTTATTGTGAATTCATTACACATTATTCATTTATACCACATGGTAACTAATGGGGGTCGAGAAACTTCTCCTAACTATCACCTTGATGAACATACCTTTGATGGGGCTGCAAGGCTAGGTGGTCATAATTGCTTTATTGATCTGGTCATGATTCCATCCAATGGTGGGAAAGTCAAGGGAGAAGTGAGGGTAATGGATTTAACCTACCCTTCGCCTTTGGCTCAATCATTTGTAGCAAGAACTTTGTGAGTAAGGGCTCTACAACTTCATGATTCCTCCTCTATTTTACATGATGGATTGATGTTGCAGATGAGGTTTTCATCCTATTTCTTTAATGTTTAGTTTTGTCGTAGACTTCCTATTGGCAATGATGGACCCACTAACATTCATGGGATCTCCCCAATATGAATTCCCAATTAGACCTCACATTGTTTGGTGTAGGAGTCCCATCTGGTACTACGAACTTATTGTCGATGCAATGGGTGCTAATGATATGCCTTGGTTGCAATTCCGCATAGAGTGATGTATAGTGACTCTGGTGAGAACAAGTGTGTGGCTCTACAGAGAGTCAAGTGTGATGCATGAAGGTTCTGTCATGCAAAAGGGAAAATAAGTGAGCCCCTTAAAAACTTGTAATAGTACACAACTTGAAAAAAACACACGAACATAATGACATCACATGATAATATGCGAAATAGTTCACAAGTTAACAGTGATGAATTAATACAACAACACACATTCAATAAGATTCATACCAATGCAAATGAAATATTTCATAAGCATAAGCATAAGTTAAATAACATACATTGCAAACATAACAAGAATAGTCCTACTACATTTACAGCATATGCATGAAAACATGTTGGCTCTGAGCTTTTATTAAGTGAAAGTTTTGGTCATGCATACAGCGTTGACAAATCACTAGCCCCAATAGTGTCACGTGAAGTCAACATCACCTACTCCTCCAAAGAAACATACTTCCTCTATGCTACGTATAACCCATCAGGCCTATTTTAAACGATAGCCAATGACTCCATTTTCATGCGATGACCTTAGATCAAAATCATTAACAGTTATAATTTGTCAAGCTTAACATGCTTAGAGTTTCTCTCTACTATTAGTTTCGAATTGTATAATCAAGTTAAATGATTTTATATGGCATATAATGAAATTTGGTATATATATATATATATATCGACATTTTATATAAGACTATATTGCTTAAAAAATTTAAAAATTATTCAAGTCTTATATTAAAATGGAAATTTGAAAATTGTAATTGAATTACAAATTTATATTTCAAATATTTATATACATATATATATATAATATATATATATTTATATATATATATATATTATATATTTTTTTTTTTTATTTTTATGGAGCTAATGGTGATGGAAATGTGTAGGTATGAGTTATGTGAAAGAGCATTGGAAGAGGAAATTATTCAAATTTTATATGAAATAAGAATTTAGAATTTATTATATATTATTTAGGATTTCATTTCAAGCTCATATTTATGGGTGAGTATGCATTATTTTTATTTATCACATATATATTTTTACTAATCTTTACGTTTCTATATTTATGCAAGAATTTTACCATGGGAAATTTTATAATTAATTGATTGAAGATTTGAACGAGAAATTAATGGGAGAAATAAATATATGTTTCATTTAGTTATAATAATAATTATTTATGTAATTTTAGTGGAAGTTATTGGAACTAAAAATGAAATGAACTTCCATACATCCAAAAGAGGGAGTAGAAGATTGTTCTACGGACCTTTTTCGGCAGAATGGAGGATGGTGGTGCATTGGAGATGAAGACTTATTCTTTAAGGTCATCATGTACTTGATACAATGGTGTTGTTCATTGTGTCTGTCAGGATTTTATTTAATAATATATATTTATTTCTTTTATTTCTATGCATTACTTTTACGTGAGGTTTTATTTACTGGTTCATTTTGCAAGTTATTGATATAAGATGATTATTCAATAATATTGCATGCAATAATGTTTTAATACTTGAATACTTGTTATTTAAAGTTTTTAAAATTATATTTGTATTCATTGGTTGCAGAATGGAACTTTAACAATACATGTTATTTAGGGTTTTATTTACATGTAAATTTAAATATCATAAAACCAGTCCTTTTATTTTATTATTATTGTTAATTTATTTTTCATTTTTTTATTTTACTAGTAATATGTGGTGATTAACAACACTTTGACATGATTAGATTGGTTAATCTCCCACATAGTAAAATTGGTTTAGTTTTTCCATTACTTACTATTTAGAAAAATTAAATCAAATAATTTAATTGTCTTGTTGTAGGATGAATAATAATAACACTTGATGCCATATGCTTTCAACTACAACATTTCTATTAAATGCATTTAAACTAGTGTTTCCTAACTTCTATATTTTCAATTTATTTTTAATTTTTTAATTTTTACTAACCATTAAGTTTTGTGAGAAATATGATATGTTAATTTAAACTTCACTCAATCATAATGACATTTTATTTCTAATAAGTGTTCACATTTTATATGCCTACCACCTCTATTTCCTGAAAAATATTATTTATTTCAAATACTCTTTATTTAATAATCTGGCATATCTATTTGTTTAATTAGAAAGTATATTTAATGTACATTATTGTACAACAACTATTTAATTTTTATTATCAGTAGGGATTACCCCATGTGGTGAAAGGGAGACCAACCCTTATCACTTAGAGCTGGAGGATCTAGGATCCTCAGTGATGTGCTCTTAGGTTGTCCTTAGTTACCAGGACAATCTATGCACCAACACAAGGCTCTCACAAAACTCTGAACCTCGTGACTGTAAGCCTAATCCTAGCCAAATGCTTGGCTCCCCAAAACCCTTTATATGAGTTATGAGATTTTATTTATAACAAGAGGGGGTGACTCTTCAACTCCCCTTTTGACCTTTAGACTATCCTCATCACTCTTCAACTTCTTCACAAAATATTCATTACATTACATCATGACTCTTCACATTCCAATATTGACACTTGTAATTCCACTTTCATATTTATTACAAATAATATTACATTTTACACTCATACCCATATAAGATAAAATAGGTTAGAACCAACTAGATAGCTTAACAAGACAAAACACTATCATGCTTGATTTTGTGAAAACTCAAGCTCAATAACTTCCAATTGATGTTTTTCGGTCACGTAGTGGTACCAAGCTTGGTACTATGCGATGACATCCCTAAATTGTATGATGGTGTTTGGATGAAATCAGACTCTAGCCTCAATGGCATCCAGGCACAATGATTAGGAACCAGTTTCTACTTCCTTATGAAGCATGATCAACATTGTTCACACTTAGACAGGGCCACCAATGTAGTTTTTCATATTTCGTCTATTCACCTCCAAGTCCTCCTTGGTATAAATTAGTCTCAACTACTCCAATTATTCCTCTAACTCCTTTCTAATTTGGTTCCTGGGTTTGGCTTCAGTGAGTGAGCTAACTGATGGTATACTGTGGGTATTCACCAAGAAATCCATAATGTTGTAAATCCATTCATATGAGGCCTGCATGTTAACAATGAATGAGACAAGTTGCTTGCTGTTTTGGATCAACATCAACACTCTTTCTTTCTCCAGCTCTACCCGTGGTTTCATTTTCTTACCCAAGTTAAGAGGTTCTCTTTTGTATCACATTGTCCGTTCATGCATTACAGTGATTGAAACTTGCACATTTATGAGATTTTTGACAAAGTCTTTACATTGTTGTTGCAAGCCATGCAACTAGACAATTTCCTTATGCATAGTAACAAGTTCCTCATAGAGATCCAACATGGTCTCTCTAAGTGTCGATACTTCTCTAAGTATCGTTTCCCTCATTTCCTCCAGATGGACCTGTGTGGAAGTTGCATTCTAAGTTGTTGCGTAGAGTTGTTCAACCTCTTGCCTGACAACCTGCAATTGCTTTGCCAATTCCTTATTCTCGGCCATCAAATATTGAGTGTTTGACTTTGTTGCACCTACGAAGGCCAAGTTGGCTTAGGAAGTGGCTTCAGGATTTCTCTTGGTGTCAGCCACAATTACCCTTTCTTTAATAAATGCAGGATATATGAGATCATCTAGAAAATTCTTCTTACGTGCTTGTACAATATTCTTTTGAATTTCATCATACGAGAGATTGTACATGTCCATAACCAGATCATCATCAAGAGGAACAAATCCCCCTTCCTTGCTTGGATCCAACTCTGCTACTGGAGGTGTTGGAGATTGAATAGTGACCTATTGTGAGCTAGGCATCAAGTCGACACCTTGATTTTGTGGTTTCGGTTCTACCTCCATGTCACTGATCTCTATCAATTATTCAATCTACTGAGAAAGCTCCTGATCCTGCATTTTTCTGCCCTCCTCCTCTGCTTGTTTTTTGTTATGTTCTTGCTCTTCAACTTGTTTCTGTGATATTTCTTCTGATATTAGGCATTTCCTTTCTTCTTCTTCTTGCTTATGCTTCTCTTGTCATTCTTACTTCTACTTTTCTTCCTCCAATCTCCTCTTCTCTTCCCTCTTTGCCTCTATTGCTAAAGCTTCTTTCATAAGAGCTACATCCACTTTCATCTTGCGGCTTCATTCTCCCCCTAGACTATCATCAACCTTTCTCTTTCCCTTATCTTGCACGGGGTTGTTCCCTTTTTGCTGCCATTGATTCTAGAGTAGATTCCTTCTATGGAGTCACCTGTGAAGTTCCTGCAAAACTGATCGAATCACGGGTCTTAGAGGAATTATATCAATTCTTCCATCGATCCTCCTCCTACTGATGAAATGTCCCACTGAGCAACTAAAAGTGAATTATCACACAGTGGTTCTTGCAAATACCATGGGGATTATACAGATTAAAGTCTCGAGTACCGAATGCAAACTTCTCTATTGCCTTTCCTTTGGTATCCACAACTTTTAGGTTCTTTATCTCATACAATCCAATTTGTATAGGAAGGTTTGGCCAAGGTGCTTTCTCCTTCCTATGCAATGCTACTCACAAGCCGATGGTGAGATAATATGACACTTCTTGCATAACAAGCTTGTCGGTGACATACCTTGGCAAATGATGGGGCAACTTCTCTCCACCAAAACCTCTAAGGAAGGTGTCATTTAGCGACGCAAACCAATATGTGATCTATGGTATTGCCTCCATTGCCGCAGACAACATGCAAGGTGATTATTCCTTAAAGATCATCTTGTATAGCGAAATGAGAAAGTGGTGAGTTATCTTCTCCATAACTTCTTCATGGCTACAATCTGAGAGTAGCTTGCAGTGGATGTACACAGAAGGGTATCAAGGTTTCCAAGCCTAGTTCATTCCAGGGAATGTCTTATGTGTGAACATTGCATCCGGTAAATATGCATAGATATATAATATTTCTTGCTTGCCCTTTGGAGGATTCAGGGCGTTACCTACATGGGTCTTTAATTGTTGAGCCAACAAGTCAGACCAATTGAACGATTTCCATTCATTCACAACTTGGTTTAAAAAGATTGCCCATCATTACGGAAATGTCTTTGTGCTTTGTTGACCTTAGATTTTACAAACTAAGATGATCAACAATTGATAGGCACTCCTAAGAGACCTTGTCTTATATGTGTTGGTGGGTGTTTATCGAAACTTTGATGGCTCCACCACCCAACTCTTAACAACATATTTCATGCTCACATAACTATTGCTGGCATAGAAGAGTGAATACATGAGTGTTTCTGGCTTAGGAAAATGGTACATACGTCGGTAATCTACAACCAGAAAAGTAACAAGCCTATGTCCGCTGACACTGCTCAAAGTCATGGTCTTCACATCAATATGTGAGTCAATTGAGTTGATGACATTTGCACATGGGAAGGTTGGATATCTGCCTGCAACCCTATGTCGCCATGATCTCTGGACATTAATGTATTCCTGTTGGTCCTCTAGATCTGTTGTGAAGTCCTTTGCTGAAAAAAATGTTCATCTTTTGCCATGTAAGATCTCAGTCCTTTTCTACATACAATTGAGTGTCTGAGTATACTAGAAAGTTCACTAGAGTTTGATCAACTACTTCCCTGATACTGCTTTTAGTTGTATCTTTTGAAGTAGCTCTCTTGGGTGCATGGTAATAGTGACTACTAGAGAGAGGTTCCCAACAACTTGTTGGAAATAATACCAAGAGGGGGGGTGAATCAGTATTATCAAGTCAATAATATTTCATTTTCATATTCAGATTCATATACGCTACTTCAGTTAATGAAACTTGCGTGTATACGCAACTGTATGTAAGGCAACTAGCTTATACCTTATAAACTTATAACTTAGTTAATTCTTCATATGTTGATCTTTAATTTGTGCATCAGAACCATATAAATAGCAACTAGGAGTAGTAAAAACAGAACAGATAATCACACACATGAACACAAGATATAAGGTGGAAACCCAATGTGGGTGAAAACCACCTATTGCAATCGTCTCTATCTTCCTTTTAATAAGAAACTTCTTTTTACAAATTTTGTATTGGTGTAGTCTTATACCAGTATGCAGGCCTCTACCTACAAAAGGCTATAACCTTCTCTCATTCTCTAGCTTCTCCTGGAAGGGAGCTACAATCCCCTAACTCTTGTATTGGCTGATGTGTTTACTAGTACGTAGGTGCTGGCCTACAGAAGGCTACAACCTTTTCTTTTCTTCCAGGGACCACATTTCATAAATTTTCAGACTGGATCCATCAATAACATCAATCAAACATCAAATATATGTGCATCAACCAATTTCCTTTGCTCCAACCAAAACTGAATCAAACAATCATTTCTTAGAAAACTGTAACCAGAATACAGTAATAGTAACCAGAACCCAAGCCAGAACCCAGAACACTGCAACAACAAATATAAGTAGCTAAAGCATATTTAATTAGGTACATGCTACTTCAATGTGTCGAACTTGCGTACATACGCCGTTTTCTCAAGGCGAACCTGCATATACGCTGTTTTGATATGTTGAACCAGTGTATATACATGCCTCTGCTAAAGGGAACCTGTGTATAGATCTGTAAATGATGATTTAAACTTTACAACAATTCCAGACATCAATTATACCCAGATCATCATATTTACAGATTACAACATGCACCAGTTATTCAGATAAAAGATCAAAACCACACAAAGATACTTCTCTTCAAGCCTTAAGATCTTGACCCATCAATAAAACTTATCCTTCCTCAAGCGCTCAGCTTCATCCTTGATTTAGATCCAGCTGTGCACCATAACTCAATCACCTGTACTCTAGATCTTACTCTTCATTAGATATTCAATTCATGAGCGCCTTTGCCTAATGATCATCTCCTCCTTTTATAGTCTTAGGCCTTACTCAATACCATGGTCCAAAACCACTTAGAATCAATACCTTGGACCAAATACCTAGGGTCAAAACTTCGGACGAAATACCATGGACCAATACCAAAATACCATGGACCAAAACCAAGTTTTCCAACATGTACTCGCCTTTCCTTCCGTGAAATTGCGTGTGTACACAATATGCGCGTTTTGATCTGCGAACACGTGTGTATACGTAGCTTTGTCAATGGGGAACCTGCATATACCTCTCTTTCTTCATTTTGAGAGTTCTCAATTGTGATCTATCATCTGATTGAGTTGCCATCAAGGACAACACATGTGTCATAGTGCCAAATCTATGTCTTAATGCCAACAATCTCCCCCTTTGGACTTGATGGCAACCCCAATTCACTCTCCCCCTTTTTCATCAAGGGAAAAGTGTTATGCTCTCCCTGAGTACATGCAGAATTCTTCAATATGCTGAAGTGTGTTGATTGAGCTCCATGGTTGAGTCCATGATCCCCCTAAATATAAGCAAGGTTTGCAAAAATATGTTCTAAAAGAAGAACATGACTCTATACGTACATCATAAATGACCTTCCTATCACCAATGACTCATACATCCATCTCCCAACCAAGTGGCAATATACCAAGTTTGACTCATCCACCCAACCAAGTGGGGATATACCAATTTTTTATACATGTAAGAACATTACATCATCCATCCCATGCATAGTGGGGAAACAAAATAGGTCATTTCATGACCTTGACATTAAAAGATATGAAATAGAGACCAAATATCTGAAACAAGACTATGATAGTTATCAGCAACTATCATCATCTTCATCTGTCAACCACCATCCAGACCAGCAACCATGATCTCCCCCTGAACATGCTCCACCTGAATAAAAAACAACTGTGAAATTGTACCAAGATCTTCTAAGATAATGCCAACAATGCATTACTATAAGTATATGCTCCCCCTGAACCTATGCTAGATAATCACTGTCAGACCCATATCAGACTCCTTTCATCCACTTTTTTTCTTCAAACCAACATATACACGACTATATCCTCAGAAACCGGCGTATGCATGCGAACACGCTTCATGAAACTCACGTACAACCACTTTTATTTGAAATAGATAAGTTTTAACAGCAAGATGATGCATCAACTACTCCTAGATTCTGCCTGAGATATTCAAATGTCTCTCTAGGCAGTGGTTTGGTGAATATATTAACAACCCATTCTTTGGAGGGAACATACTCCAATTTGACCTTTTGTTCAAGCACTTGTTCACATAGAAAATGATATTTGATGGGTATGTGCTTGGTCTTGGAATGCATGGGTGGATTCTTTGAAATACTAATTGCACATGTATTATCACATAGAATGGAGACGGGTGGAGTACATGTGATCTAAATGTCATGCAATGTTTGCATCATCCAAAGGAGTTGTGTGCAGCAAGATGCAACAACCACATATTCTGCTTCAGCTGTAGATAATGCAATTGAACTTTGTTTCTTGTTGAACCAAGACACTAATCTGGAACCCATATAGAGTGCACACCACTAGTACTTTTTCTGTAATCCACGCTTCCTACCCAATCTGCATCTGTATATGCATGAAGTGTAAGATCTGTATCCCTAGGATACCATAAACCAAAATTCTAAGTTCCTTGAAGATACTTGAAGATCCTTTTGACCGCCTAAAGGTGTGATTCCTTTGGATTTTCTTGGAATCTTCCAACTATTCCCACTACATGCATGATGTCTGGTCAGGTACCTGTTAGATAAAGCAAACTGCCAATCATGGATCTATAGGTTGGTTGATATACTACTGTTGATTCATCATTTGAGCTGAAACTACATCTTGTTACCATGGGAATACATACTGGTTTAGAATCTTCCATGCCATATTTTTTCAAGATCTACTTGAGATACTTGGTTTGTGATAGAAAAATACCATCTTTATTTTGTTGAACTTGTAGGCCGAGAAAATATGTGAGCTCACCAAGCAGGGAAATTTCAAATTCTTGCTGCATTACCAAGGCAAAGTTTTGACTCATGGCTTCTTCGTTGCTACCAAAAATGATATCATCAACATACACTACAAGTGTTAGCAATTTATCATTATCAATCTTCGTATATAGATTGCTATCAGCTGATCCTTTTGAAAAACCTTGTTGATGGAGGTATTTGTCAAGATGGTAATACTAGGCCCTTGGAGCTTGTTTTAGACCACAGAGAGCCTTTTTAAGTTGGCATACAAGTTTTGGACCATTTCCAAGGATGAATCCATCTAGTTTCTCAATATATACTTCTTCTTCTAAGTCTCCATTAAGAAAGGAAGATTTTACATCCATTTGGTATACATTGAATTTCTAAAAGCTAGAAAGAGAAAGGAACATTCTTATGGCTTCAAGTCTAGCAACAGGTGCAAAAGTTTCTTCAAAATATATACCTTCTTGTTGAGCATATATTTTACAAACAAGTCTAGCCTTGTTTCTGATAACTTCACCATTTTCATTTAGTTGTTTTTAAATATCTATTTGGTTCCTATGATATTCTTATCATGAGGTCTAGGAACTAATTCCAAAGTACTATTCTTTTCAATTTGCTCAAGTCCTTCATTCATGGCCTTAACCCAACATTCATCTTTGCATGCTTCATTTACATTTTAAGGTTCGATGGAGGAAATTAATGCTAGATAGCTTGAAGCTTCTGTAATAGTTCTTCTTGTCTGCACACTTGCCTCTTTCTGTCCCCAAATTTGAGTCTCTGGATGATTTTTCTGAACATTCCTAGATGGAGTATTTTCTTCTAGCGTTATCTATTATTCTAGTGCTTCATTGGTTTCTTCTTCTTCAGAATTAGTCTGATTTGATGTGGAAGGATAATCCTCATCTTCTTCACACTCTTCAGTTTTTACCTGCTTTTGATTTTTGCCTGCTTCATCAACCACAACATCAATAATTTCAATAATTTTCCCAAGTCTTTTATTATAACACTTATATCTTTTACTTTAGGAAGAGTAACCAAGGAGAATGCCTTCATCTACTCTAGGTTCAAACTTGCCAAGTTTTTCATCAATCCTTTTGATGTAACATCTGCTTCCAAAAACTTTGAAGTATTTTACAGTAGGAGCCTTACCATACCGAATTTCATGTGGAGTTTGAGTGTTGTTTACCTGAACGTTTTATTCGTTGAGGATAGTGATGGTAGCAAATGAAACTTCACCCAATAAGGTTGCAAGAGTTCTAGACTCATATAGCATGGCATGAGCCATTTGTTGAACAGTTATGTTCATCCTTTCTACCACTCCATTTTGCTGAGGAGTCCTTGCAATGGAGAATTATCTTTTTATTCCATGTTCTTCACAAAAGTCAAAGAATTCATCCAAGGTAAATTCCGCTCCTCGATCAGATCTGAGGCATTTGATTTTGTGATCTGATTCATTTTCAACCGAAGCTTCAAAGTCTTTGAACTTTTCAAATGCTTCATCTTTATGCTTTAGAAGTCCTATCCACGAGGTGACTTTTTCCTTGATGGACCACATAAATTAGTATGAACAAGTTCAAGAGGCTTACTAGCTGATCCTTCCTTCTCAGGGAAATGTGCTCTAGTTTTCTTACCAAATTGACATGATTTGCATATTGTATTTTCTAGAATGTTGATATCAGGAAGATCATGAATAACCTGGAATTTGCATGCTTTCCTCATTTGTGGGAAGCTTAGATGCCCCAATCTTTTGTACCATAGCCAATGTTCATCATTTTTTCTTAGATAGCATTGTTTTTGTCCTCCCTTGAGTATGTATAAGTTGTTTGGAGTTATTATGCCTTTGATCATAGTTTCTCCTGTATCAAGCTCACAAACAACACATCCATTTGATCGAAATACTACTTCATGTCCTTGTTCACACATTTGACTGACACTCAATAGGTTATGCTTTAGACCATCAACATAACATTGCCATCTTTAACCCTTTCTTTTAAGAGAACATAACCTTTACCTTTTATGACAGCAGGAGTGTCATTTCCAAATGATACCTTCTTTTCCTTTTCTAAGGCATTACATGACTGAAGTTTTTCTTTATCACCTGTCATGTGTTTCGAGCATCCACTGTTGATGTACCATAGATTTTCTTGTCCTTTTGCATACAAGGTTATACCACATCTTTCTGTTTGTGATTTTTTCTTTCTCCATATTTTGGGACTCAATGAACTTTGCTCCTTTTGATATGTTTCCTGAAATTTACTCCGGCATTCAGAATCTTCATGACCGAAGTTGTTACAAATAGAGAATTCTATTTCACTTTCAAGAAGCGAAAAGTTATTGTAGGTCCTTTTCATGTTCCTTGTCACATTCCATTGATTTTGTGCTTCTCTAGTCATGATGGTCTTGTAGGCAACACATTGAGCAGCTTTATGTCCAAATTTATGACATGAAAAACATTGGCCATTAAAGAAGTTCCCGCGATTATCGAATCTACTGACCTGGTGATTGTAGTTTCCATTGAAATTCATTCTTGAAGCAAATTGAGTATGATTTACCTGAGGTTGGTTGTAACTTATATTCATCCTTGAAGTAGTTTGAACACGATTTACTTGGTGAACTACTTTATACCTTTGCTGACGATTGCCAAACTGTTCACTACTCCTCGCTGCATCAAGATAGCTTTTAGTGGAGGTTGACAGCTTCTGTGCTTGAGATGCTTCTTCATTATATCCAAGACCTGTCTTTATTAGAGTAGAACACTGCACTTTGATAATTTCATCTAAAGTTTCTAATCCCTTAGCAAATCTAAGATTGAGAGCTTTTGTTTTCTCAATATCTTTCCTTAGACCCACAATTTCACATTATAGTTTTTCATTGTGTTTTTCTCTTTCGGTAAGTTGGAATGTCAGCGTATCTATAATCATATTCTTTTCTTCTAAAGAGATTTTGAGTTTAGAGATTTCTTAATAAATATTATCTTCATCTAAAGCATCCAAGAAATCATCATCTTCAAAAGCCATCAGAAGTCTATAGTCATTATTATCTTCATCACTATTTGATAAACCATCGCTATCTTCATGCGTATAGTAGCTCTTCTTACTTACACTTTGTTTTCTATTCCATTTTACATATTCCTTACCTTTATCAAGCTTATCTTTATGAGGACATTTGGTAGCATACTGACCGAATCTTTCACAAGCAAAGCATTTGAAAGATAGTTTACCTTTGAATCTTCCAAAACCCCATTGGAGGTTCTTGACAAAGTTTGATTCTTCCTCTTCTTCTGAAATATGTCTTGATTCATTGAGTTCTTCTCTTCCTAAATCTTTGAATGTGGCTTCTCTCATGTTTGATGGACCTCCTTTTCTCATTTTGAAAGCAGTTAAGATTCTGTGCAGTTGTGTCATAATGATACTCTGAAGATCCTTCTTTTCTTCTATGGTAGAAACTTTTGATTCAAACTTAGTAGACAAGGATCTTAAAACCTTTTCAACTAAAGTAACTCCTTTTATCTCTTCTTTTTTTAATTTGCTAAGGCAAGAACGAATCCTTCTATTCAACTAAAAAAGGAGAAATAGTGTACAAAAGGCGACCGCGGCGGTGAGGCCCACCAATATGATAGGCCCACCCCAATCCAAGTGTCAAGACGACAAAGTGAACAAAACTCATTGTTGGATCCTAAGCTAAAGATCTAACAGATGAAAAACATATCAGGTGGCCAACAAGCTCACCTTTTAACAGACAAATCGGACTCGATGAACCTAATAGACCATAATTTATAATCATATCAGGTTCATTTTTGACATAGCCTTCGTTCACTTTTACCACCCGAAATCCACCCTTTGCACATGATTCCAGTGAGATCGTACGAATAGCTCGAAAGATAACCACTGTTTCAGACCCACAAACATGTATGTCTATTCCTGGCCGTGGATTGTCCTCACTTGATCCAACGGTTAAGGATCATATCGCTCGGAACAAAAGCACCGATAGTTACCATGTGATGAGGGTGGTATTTCCTCCCCACCCTTAGCCACGTGTTGTGTGGTGAGTGGAATCGCTCCAGATTGTGAAAAAACACTTCTGCCTTGATGAGTGTGTGATAAATCGGAAACCACCTCGATGGCAGTAAAGCTATCATAGGAATAAAAACGAGGGTTTTGCATCTGCTGCAAAAATATGGACTCCGTTGCTTAGGCCAAAGGAAGATGAAGATCCAATCTTCTGGCTATCCCCCTGAGACTTTTGGTTTGCTATTACCTGGGTTAAGGAGGCCGAATAGACTTGCATCCTAAAAAGGATCTCACTTATGTCATAACATTTCATAATGAATCGGCTCAACTAGACCTCGTCTCTGTGGCTCTGTTTCAAAAAATTTTGTCTCTTGAATTTTTCTAATATTGCTGTCAATCGTTGATGGCCCTGGATGAGCATCCCTCCTTCAACCTGTCATCCGTTATCTCCTCCCACCAACATCACAAATCAATATGCTTGTTCTGTACCCCCTCATTGGCAAGCCAGTCCACAACTTTGTTGGCTTCCCTGCGAACATGCACCAACCTAAGAGTTCTCAGCCTTCTTAGGTGCCCTTGAATTCTTCGGTAGACTTGTAAAAGCTGCCAGTGTTCTGAGATTTTCTCAGGAGTAGCACCAGCATTCATCCTCTTCACTGGGTTAATGACTACTTCTGAGTTAGCCTCAATGATGACATTATGAATTTTGTACTTGAGAAATATTTCCAGGCATAATTCCATCGCCATGAGCTTAGCCATATTGTTGGTTTCTTTTCCTATATAGATGTCGAAGATGACTTGTATGCTTCCTTCCTCATCCCTCAAGACCCCTCCATAACCATCTTCTCCCGGATTCCCTTTGAAGCCCCGTCTATGTTAAATTTTAAAAATCCATGAGAAGGGGGTTGCCAAGAAGACTTATTTGCTGAGGTATTCTTGTCAACAGAGGGGGATAAACCTTGAGCTCTAAATTCTCCAAAATTCTGGCCTCTGTTTGTCTGATGGGTTTTCCAGTAGCTACACCTCCCAGGATATGAACAATCTCTTTGATTTGTTTAAGGATTAGCTTAAGGATGCTGCTCACCGAACTTTCTTTCTGCTTGAAAATCCTGTTGTTGCGCTCCTTATAGACATTCCAGATTATGAATCCTGGGGTCAACATCTAGGTGGAGTTAATGATCTCATTATCTGAAAAAAAATAATCCGCCAATTCTTCAATGTAGTAGTGATGTCATTAACATTTCTGTCTGTCTGCTCAAAGACTTATCCAACCCAATTCCAAAGTATTGTAGTGAAAGTGCATATGTTGAGTAGATGATTTGTAGTTTCTTCCTGTTGTTTACATAAGTGACATCTTGAGGGGCCAACAAAGCCTCTTTTTCTTCGGTTATCCCATGTTAGAATCTTGCCTTGTTGAACCAGCCACATGAACAGTTTGACTTTCATCCAATGAGGATTTTCCCAGATTTCTTTCCACATCATATCAGTGCTTGGAAGGTTAAGCCTTGCATCTATTCTTCTAGCTTCCTTAAGGTTGAAAATACCTTTCTTTTTCTTTCCCCATCTTAGTTGATCGTTCAAGTTTGAATTTAAGATTTGTCTCTTGTCTAAAAGCCCTTTAAGGGCTATAGCTTGAGTATGCAGCATGCCCGTTCCATTCTAATCTAGAAGTTTCCATGTTCTCCATTTCCCATTTTTCCTTGATTGGTCCCAATAGTCACTTACCCACCTTAGTCCTTTGTTGATGGTATCGGTGTGCATGTCTTCTAATTCTTCACTTCAGAGATTGTCCTCTTGCTGCCAATTATCCTCCCAGAACCAAGCTAGGTCTCCATTTCTGATCTCCCAGAAGCTGTGATTTTGGACTAGGGCCCTATTCTCCCATGCCCTATTCCAAATTGCAGAACCTTTTACTTGTCCTTTCTTTCTAATTAGATTGTTCTCTTGCCATTCGCTAGCATATTTGTGCTTCCAAAGTTTTGCCCAGGGGGCTTGTATTTCTTTTAGCCATCTCCACCAGATTTTGGCACCAAGAACTCTGTTAAGAATTCCTGGGTCATGAAGAGCCAAGCCACCATGGGACTTAGGTTTGCATACTCTATCCCATGCCACTAGGGCCCATTTCTTCTTTTCTTCACCTTTCCCCCAAAGAAAGTCTCTTTGAATGTTTCCTATATTAGTAATTACACCAGCTGGTGCTGGAATGGCAGAGAGCATATAGATAGGGATACTTTGGAGGACAACCTTAGTGATAATCAATCTTCCTGCTATATTTAGTGCTCTATTTGTCCATTTATTAATCTTATCTTTTAGCTTATTAGGAACAGGCTCCCAGATATCCTTGTGAAGCGGTTTTTCAGTGAGAGGAACTCCTAGATACTTTGCAGGCAATGTCTCCCTTTGAAAGCCCAAAATTATGGAAAGATTTCTTTGAAGTGAAATATCTATATTAAAAACAAAATCTTTGATTTAGTGAGACTTACCTCTATGCTTGCTACCCTAGAAAACTCACTCAGAATCTGTTTGAATGCTTTGGCTTCCTTGACAGTGGGTGTGCCTTGAAGCATAGTATCATCCACAAATTGCTGATGTGTCACCGTGTCCCCACCTTGAGTGATTCTTAGACCATGAATTCTCCCTTCCTCCTTAGTAGCTCTGATAGCTCTCCCTAACCCTTCCATCATTAGAATGAAAAGGAAAGGAGAAAGAGTATCTCATTGCCTAAGACCTCTAGAAGGCTTGAAGGTTCTGGAAGGAGAGCCATTGAGAAGAATTGAATAGTTGGCAGTGATAACTGGCGCCATAACCTATTTAATCCAATTGTAATCAAACCATAGGCTTTTAATATTGCTCTTATGTACAACCAACTAAGTTTGTCATAGGCATTTTCTATGTCCAACTGCATTATCATTCTTGCCTGTTTGTTGGTAATGAGTGAATGAACCATTTCATGTGCTTTAATTATATTATCTAGAATTTGTCTTCCTTCCACATAGCCCGTTTGCTCTTCTGACACTAGGGTTGGGAGGAGAGGTTTGAGATGGTTGGCAATGACTTTGGATATAATTTCACATATCAAATTACATAATGCTATAGGTCTAAATCTACCTGGAGAGGTGGCCTTTTCCTATTTGGGGATTAAGGCTATGAAAGATTCATTGAGCGCCTTTAAGACTTTCTTAAATCTCCAAGAGTCTTCCACTACCTCCAGGATGTCCTGTTTCACTATCCTCCAACAAGCTTTGAAAAATTCCACATTAAAGCCATCCGGGCCTGGTGCTTTCCCATTTTGCATCTCTTTCATGGCTTCCTCAATTTCTTCCTCTGTTACTGGTCTATTGAGATTGAAATTATCTTCTCAGGTAACCAATTTAGGGATGTACCGAGTAAATATTTTTGTAAACTGGTATCTGTCTTCCGAGGTTTCCTCAACTATTTTCTGAAAATGCTGGAGTAGAACCTTCTCCATCTCTTCATGAGTGTTTTTCTCTATTCCATGCTGATCTGTAAGTTTCACAATTATGTTATTGTTTCTGTGAGCTATGGTGGATCTGTGAAAGAATTTTGTGTTTCTCTCCCCTTCTTTAATACATTGAACTCTGGATTTCTGTCTCCAGAATATTTCCTCTTGAAGACATCTGTTGTCCCACTCCTACTAGAGTGACTCCGCCATCTCTTTCCTTTCATCAATATAGCTTTCTGTGATAAGAATCTAATTTATTTCCTTTAGTTTATTTTCCACATCTCCTTTAGCTTTGAAGATGTTACCAAATTCCTTTTTATTTCACTCTTTGAGTCTGCCTTTAATGTGTTTGAGCCTATAGTGTAGAAGGAACATCTTTGTACCTTGAAGGTGAAGCTCTTCCTTCCACCATTTTTCAATGTTTGTGAGGAAATCTGAATGCATGAGCCAAGCGTTCTCAAACCTGAAGGGGCTATTCCTTGGTTTGCCAAAAAAGGAAGCTTCCAATTGGATAGGCCAGTGATCTAAACCCCCAAAAGGTAGTGTGAGTGCAGTAAGGTTGCTTCCCTTGAGAAGAAGTTCCTTTGAAACCATAAATCTGTCCAATTTTGAGGCCACCTGTTATGAAACCAGCTCAAGAAAAGATAGAAAAGATAGATCAACGCCTTAGAATTCAGCCTCTTCGAGGGGGCAACCTCCTTTACATTACATAAATGAACAATTATTTGATGATACAAATGACAAAACCTCCTTTCTATATATAGGAGTCTAAGGGCTCATAACATAATCAGAGCCGACATAACAATAATAATGTAAGGGCACAATAATAACAATAGATAGAGGGATTCTATGGGGCACATTAATAACAATATGGGGGCAATAGGGGCACAACAATATAAATAAGGGGTACAAATACCATAGTAATGGGGTAATCACTAGTATTATAGGGACCCAACATGCCCCTCTCCTTCAAAAAAAGTGTTGTCCTCAACGCTTGAGTAGTTCTGGATACTTCTGTATAAAATTCTCATCCTCCCATGTGGAGTCTTCCGCAGATAAGTTCTTCCACTTGATAAGATACTCCGAAATTGATCGATTTCGTTGCTGTCGAGATCTTGTTTCTATGACTGCTTCCGGTTCCAATATAATTTTTCCTTCCTCGTCAAGTTTTGGCAATATTGTTTGAACTGGGAGCTTGTC
>APFE030902616.1:0-15913 GCA_000404065.3 Pinus taeda | reverse complement strand
GGGACAACGAGATTCTACAGGAGGGATGATGAGTCATTTTGAAGGGAGGAAACATGCTTTTTAACACCAATTTCAGTCTAAAGAGGCAGGGTTCATGAATTCCCTCTATTGAATATCAAAATGTGAAACAGTTGGTCTCAAATTGAGGATAAAATGAGTCTTTAAGAGGGTATAATTACATAAAAAACAATTTTTTTAAAAAAAGAAAGCACAGTCCTCTCTGTTTTTCTATTTCACTCAAAATTATTTGTCTCCACCTCCATATCTAGTTTTCCAAAAGAAGTATAGGAAGTATGATAGATAGGTTTATTAGAAAAGACCCCACTAACTCCACTAGACTCCATGCACATCCTCATGTGGTGGAAATATTTACAAGGGTGAACTCGATGAATTTCCTTGAGAATTTTAGAGGGTTTGATGATGAAATTTCCCATGAATTTTCCCTCTTTCTAGTCCCTCACACAAGAACTCATGCTACTATAACCATTAGAGAACTATCCATTGAAATAATCTCTGAATTCATCAGTAGGGTCACTACCCTTCCTCTTGGGTTGCCTTGGAGTAAAGATGAGAAAATAATTGTTTAGGCTACCAAGAGGAAATTTTTCCAAGATAATGAAACCCCCATTGAAGAAAAAAATGGAAGTAGGAGGGCTAGTGTACCATAACCCTGGGATGAGGTTAGCTAAAAAGCGATCAAATAGATTTCTTATGAGGGGAGGCACAACATTGTTTATGGATATCATTTTAGAATCCTCCAAGAATTGAGATATGGCATGGATACCCCAACACATGAAAAGCTCAGCATCCCTTACTTTCTCCTTCGGTCCCTCATTGACTCCAACACCAAGGTACAAGAAGGAAATTCACAACAGCTAGCTCACTATGGCCTAATCAAGGTCCTAGTAGAAGAAGCCCTCCATACCCTTAGAATCCCTATAGCATGGGAAGTTTTTAGAAATATGACAACTAAGGATGACATCAAGGCATTAACCTATGATGTCAGTCCTGTTGTCAGTGAGGAGGGAGAACAACAAGGAGGAGAAGATGAAGCTAGTGGTGACATAGTAGAGCAAGAGAGGAAGGAGGAAAGAAAAGAAATAGAGGGGTGGAGAGTTGAAGGGACAGAACAAGAGGTAGAAAAAGAGACGGAGCGTGAGGAGGAAAAAGAAATAGAAGACTGAGAAAAGGAGGTAGAGAGGGCAGAGGAAAGAGAAAATTCCCCTGAAACTTTGGAAAGAGAAACAACAACTACCCTCACTGCCCTTAGTACACCAGTCAAGCAGAAGTACGAGAGGAACAAAAAAACCTCCATGTATTTTAGGGCAAGGACGAGTACTAGAATTAAAATAGGCAGAGATCAACCCTCATCAAAGACTCCCATTAACATTGAATATTCACCATCTACCAATGTGAAATAATCTCCTTCCAAGACACCCATAACCTTTGAAAGGAGGACTATAGCATCTTCTACATGGAAGGGAAAGGAAATTCTACGGGCTAAAACAGTCCTATAGGAGACATTGTCCAAAATACAGGAGACACAAAAACTTGAGGAAAAGATAGGAGGATAGCTAGAGGTGAAAGAGGAAGCACAAGAGCTACAAGAACTTGACCCCCAGCCTAATATTGACTCCTAATATAGAGTAATTGAGGGAGGCAAGATAATCCCATATAAATTTGCAATTCTACTAATTTTTGAATTGGAAAAAGTGAGAGTGAGAACGCATAGGTGGATGCAGATAGCCAAGTATAAAGGACTTGATGATATTGGACACATGGAAGACAAACTCAAGGAAATGGGTAGGGAATTAATTGCTCTTGGAGACAGAGAAGCCATTACAAGAAGCCACCTTGAGAGTGAGAATGAATTACTAAGGAGGTAGCTACAGGAGAAAGAGACTCATTTGGCATACATGGCTAGCTTATCCATAGAAGCATTACGATGCCGAACACTAGCCAAATCTTATAGCCTCTATTCGAAGGATCGGTGACTTCAATTCCAAATAAGAAATTTGGCACAAAGAGGCATAATACGTTTCCAAGACTACATGCAGTTCATGGATTTGTGTGACTAAAGAACCTTTGAGGACAAAGCAAAGATGGCAGAGTTCTATCTACGCAACTTGGCCCTCATAGACGTAAATGTGTGGGACCCCAATGCCAAGCTAGGGGATATGCAATTAATGGTCATGGCATCATGGATGAACCATGAAGAAGCGAGGGCAGCAGAAATGAAAGATTCTTAATGAAAGAGCATAATGAACCATTGATGAGAAGATATGAGCCATCAGATCCTATGGAACTCATCAACACACACAACCTGCATGCCAATGACCCTCAATTTGCTCCTAAATATCTAGCCTATCAGGAACAAGCCATTAAACAATTTAAAGATATGCTTAGGCTACTTGGGGATGACCGTGTGCATGCATGCATGAGAAGATGGAACACCCTACCCCACAACTTGTAGATTAGAGAATATCATCACCCCATGATGGTGAAAAAGGCATTGAAAAGAGTACCAATGTATAAGTGCTTCATGCAAACGGTGAAGGTCAACTGGATTGGCCTCAAACTAAGTCCTCCACTCATATTAGCCATGCTAGAAGGTAGAAGAGAAAAAGAAGAGAAGGAGCAATGGAAGGACATAGATAGAAAGGAAGGATTTTATGGAGAACATGCGCAGACCACATCAGAAGCCTGGAATGCTAGGGAGGCCACTAGGGCCATGAAAGACCAAGATATTGACTAGGTTTCTCAGAGGATGAGCAACACCTTTAGTAGGGGGGTGATGATGAGCCTCATAAATGGGTAATTATATGGGCTCATTTTACCTCCTAACCTAGTCAAATCAACCATTCTCTTAGCTTATTGTACAATTTTCTGATTATATTTATGCTTATAGGGTGAGTTGAGTTAGTTATTATGCCATGTGGTCTAACATGTATTTAATACAGATTATTGATGGATTTTGAGGTTAAAGTCAAGGATCTAGTGGTCAAACACCAAAAATAACTCGAAGTAGATAGAAGAGAGGACTTATAAGAGGGAATCCCTCTCATTTGTTTCTCCTCACTTTGAATTCCACTTCATTAAGCTCGGAGTACAAGCAACCGAATCATGCACTAGAAGGCAGTTAAGCAAGTGGAAGATGATTAATAGTTATCTCGAGTTTCAGGTGCCAAGCCTCCGTGATTTTAAGGAATTTGTTGATCTAGGGTGGGCTTTTTTTTCTTGTGTAAACTCTACTTAAATTTTGAGCTTACTATTTTATGACAGTTTTATGTAATCTTGCTATTTTTTGATAGTGAAGATGGAATCCATTTTGAGCTAGCACTGAGTTACCTCAAAGGGTTGAAGCTCTTGGGATTGGGCCCAATCCAAGAATCCAAGCTTCTCTTTACTTGTATTTATATGCTTTACTTTAGTTTGTAGATTAGTTTGTTGTTAGATGTATTTCTCTTATGGTTAAGAATAGGCTATTTTTAATGATTTAGTAGCTTTCCTCCATTTGTGCTTTCTGTAGTAGGTTAAGTAGTGATCAAAGAAGATTCAAAAGGCTAGCAAAAGTGCCTTAGCCTCTCTTCCTCCCTTTGGGACCATTATTTTAGGCAAGGGCTCTCTTGCTGCCCCAGAAACACCAATTTTCCTCATTCTTATGACTTCTAATGTTTGTTGCTCTAGTAGGTTGATAATCTAGTTTTGCTTTACTTTAGATCTTCCTTATCATGTTCACTTCCTGATTTGTAATATTCCTTTTGCATGCTTTCCTTTCTTACAACATTTCCCATCATTTCCTTTTATACATCATAGTTTAGGCCCTTTTAATGCAAAACTATGTTTTTCCTAGGATTCACTCATTTCATTGGTTGCTCGATTTTCTTGGTTGACTGTCAGTTTCTATGCAATAGATATCTTCAAGTAGTAAGCCATCTTACCAAAAATCACACCCTCCATTTGATCCATGCCCTATAGGTCTCCCAAACCTCATCTCAATTCTACCCTAGTTTCCTTCAATTTTCATAGAAATTCTTCCTCTCTCCTTGAGCAAACCCAATCATCTTTCTCTCTCCTGGTGATTCACCTTAGGCACCCTAACACCTCATTCCAACCTTCATCCACCTTTTCCACCCACTCTCACACCCTCAAAAAAGAAAAAATTTCTCTCGGCGTCCTCTTGTAGGCCCACTGTAGTTTCCTTGTTTTCCTCCTGTAGTTTTCCTGTGTCCTCCTGTAGTCTTTCCTGTAGGCTTTCTTTTGAAGGTTGAGTGTGAGAGAAGCCTCCAGAAGGCCACAAAAGACCCCCTAGCACCCATCCACACCATCCTACATCCTCCCAAGCTCCAAAACAACCTTCTAAGACCACCTGTTCACTGCCACACTCACACACAATCAATTAGATGCATGTTAAATTCACATAAAAACACATAATAATCCAAAAATACGTTTTTTGCTTATTTACTTCTAGAAATAGAATGGTTAGATGTTTTTTCGTTCATTGAGTAGGAAATGGAATTTCTTTCATGGTTTTAATAGTGTTTTTGGCAAAATTAGAATTAGCTTGTTAATTAGGGTTTATTAGGTTTTGCTTTACATTCCAGTCTTTCTCCTTTCTGCAGTTAGAATAACATTTGTAGAACATGTAAAACATGTACACAACACCACATGCACACAACACCACATGTACAATCATGAAAAAAACACCATATGTACATAGGACCACATGTACAACACGCAAAAAACACCATATGTACTTAGAACTACATATACAATATATACATAGCACCATATGTACACATCACCGCATATTCAACATGTGCACAACCTCATATGCACACAACACCACATATCCATCAAGTGCATAGTACAATATGTACATGGCACTACATATTCAACATGTACATAAAACAATTGTTGCGTAGTGGAGGTGCCTCGTAATCGTTTTTGGGCTGAGAGCATATAAGTCAGGATGAAAATATTTTAAAACTCGGAAAGAAGAAGAGCGTGAAATGTAAAAGGTCAATTCAAAGGGTTGTCCACCAAAAAAATAATATATAATAATAGGGAGTAAGTCGGCCTACCCATGGTTCATGGACCATGGGAATGTATAAATGGAGTGAGGCTCTAAGGGTAGAAGGCAGTTTTGTTGGAGTTTGAATGATCTTAGTGCTATGGGTATGTGAAGATTATATGCATCTGTAAATTCGAGTCGAGGGTATTTGTGGGTAGATAGAGGCTCTGTAGTTGTGTGCACAGAGGCTTGGTAGAGTTCGCAGTTGTGTGTACAGACTGTTGTAGCTGAGTGTGTGGGGCAGATCTTGTTGTATTGATGAAGGAAGAGAATAAATATAAGTTGGTTCTAAAATTATGTGTCAAATCTGAATTGTTGTGGATCTGATTAATGAATGGTTGATATTTATATTTCTTTATTTATATGTTATGGGTTTATGCAAATCTGTGTCTCTTTTGAATGAGCGCATTGGTTATCTTGATTAAATGTTTTCTTAAATACTGTAACAAGTAAATCTGATCTATAATAACTCATTAAGTAATAGGTATTAAGGAATAGCCCTATCTCAGATCTGCGAAGAAGCAGGGTAGCGTGAGACTACAGAATGGAACACGAACCCTACAGACCACATCTAGACATGCTAAGGGTGTGGAAACCTAGTTCTAGCACCCTCCCCTGCTACCTTGAGTGAGACTGTAGTTCGCACTCTGCGGGGTATTGCCAAAAGGGCCAATAGCTACAGGAATTGATTGGCTAAATACTTCTTCCGAACCTAGGTCAGGCCCATATAAGCCAACAAATGGTTCTGTTTTTTGGACTGGGATCTACCTAAGGGATGTCTGATGTCAGAATGCGGGAACTCTACAGAGAAAAAGTTTGAGGATTGAGGGGATCATGAGCAGTAGTAGTTCAGAGTACACTGACGTGTAAACCAGGAGTTAAAAATGATGAGTGTGATCCAGTTACCAATATTCAAAGGAGCAGGAAGGAAAGATCTAGAACAATTTTGGTTTGTGGTGACGTTGATATGGGAAGCACATAGAGCTATGAACGATAACATGAGAAAGGCTACCTTAGTTAGCACGCTGCAGGACCGATCGCTAACATGGTACACAAAGTAATCAAGTGACCACCTGAATGCGGGGACAACATAGATCTAGACCAAATTGAAGAAAGAATTTAGACGGCCAAAGTTAGAAATGTAGTTGATAATAGGGTTCAAAGAGATCACAATGGTGCATAGTGAAACCACGTGGGATCTATATCAAAGACTGAAAAGTACAATCCACGAGGTGAACATGACACTCTTGGATGTGCGGCACTGTGCTTGGTTTGTGGCATCATTGACACCACATCTAAGGATGGCTCTATCACAACAAAATATCTCAACCGAGGATGAAGCATTGGAGATAGTGATGAGGTTGCACAAAACTCCAGTACAGGGCCCGGGGTTGGGAGTTCATTAAATCCAAGCGCAGATACAAAACTTGTGTTTAGAAATGAAGAAGTTAAAACAAGAACAATTGCCTGGCCCAAACGTCTGGGAGGAAGTGTGGTGTATAATGTGTAAAAGCCAGGGGCATGATAAATATCACTGCCTAATCTTTGCAAATTATGTGGCAACGGGGGGACCAACACAATTTCTACCAGAGGCATAGGTAGGGCGAAGTGTGACAACCCTGCTCTGGTGCACAAACTGTCAGGTGGGAGGAAAGCATAGCATGAAAAACTGTCATCTACTACCAAAATTCAACCAAACCCTCTAGCAGCTATTTTGGAACTTTTGCAAATTAGTGGACCACGAGGAAAGAGACTATTATAGCTATCAATTATTAATGGACCAGTCACCTACCTACATAATCCAGATTGAAGTGGGAGGTCATGATCTAGGTGCAGCGATAACGCGTGGTGGGTTTTAGGGATGTGGATGAGGACGGGGCAGAATGGGGCCAGGAAGGGGTTGTTGGAAGCTAATCTGTTACAACTACGGAGGACCAAGGCACTATGCGTAGGACTGTACCAACCCGACTAGAATATCATGCACTTATTGTGAGAAATTCAATCATGAGCTGATAGATTGCCCACACTGATAGCACAGATTCATGAAAAAATGGTAGCACAACCTACGATGACATAGAACATGCAGATGATGAGGTCTGAACCCCATGAAGAAGACCCCAACATGAACATAGTACTCATAAGAGGCATGGTCACAAGTGACGAAAAGGGGAAACTAATCAAGGAGGATGTTGGGGATTGCAAGGAGACATCTCTGGAAGCTAAAGAAAGCTTCGCGAAAGTCTCTACCCCCGGTATAGGGATCAGCCTGAGCCAGAGAGGGATCCCTCGATGTTGACTACCCTTTTAGAAACATGCATGAAATTACTGTTTGACAATTTTAAGGGCTTGCGAGAACTAATAAATAAGTATGGGGGGTGGAGTGAACCTTGAGTGGTCCAGAAATTAGGGAAACATGTGTCGCAAACTGGGTGGGAAATGTGGTTAACAGCACAGGTTGGTGACTATGAGATGGATTAGGTCATTCTGGACTTAGGCTTAGGTCCAAACGTACTACTTAAACATATGTGGGAGTAGATGGGCAAACCCACGCTTCAATGGTCTCTTGCTCAATTGCAGATGGTGAACCAACTGAAAATCTTGCCCATCGGAAGATTGCAAGGAATTACAGTAGATATCGAAGGTGCGAGCACCCAGATATAATTTGAGGTAATATAAATTATGGATTAAAATAGCCCTTATCGTACGTTTTTGGGGATAGATTGGGCCACCAATATGAATGGGGTTATTAACTTAAAGAAGTGGAAAATGATATTTGAGAACAAGTTGCTCCGCATAATTATTCTGCTGGATCTGGCGGAAGGGCCATGTTACAGTGAATCCGTGCACATTGATGGAAACAATAATGAAATAGATTATATCTACAAAATTTCTGCACAAAATCCAGAATGGGTCAAGCCGATGGAGGGAAGGAAAATCTCATGGGGCCATGGCAAGTCTTGCACTGAGGATTCAGATGAAGAAGATGAGTGATGGCATAGCCGGTTGAACGGGGTAACCACATTACAATGTAATATGATGACTAAATCACTGTGTTGTGTTAGAGCTCAGGATCGCGAATTTCTGGCATATGATGGGCTGATAGTAGTAGATGAATTCTTGACCAAGTTTGAAAGTGCAGTACAAGAGCACCAACAGTTTGATGCATTGAGATGGTCATTACGCATGACACCTGCGCACTGGTGGGGAACACATGCAGAAACCTTCAAAAATTGCCGCAGCTACAGGCGTATGATGTAGATAAGGTTTGGGAGGTTGGAACTACACAAAACCAAGAAATATGATGGATAGGATGGTCCATGGATGCACATTACCAGATGGGTCCAAGCTTATGGAGAAGAGCCTCAACCAGAGTGGGTGCACATATTTTATGAGACCCTGGATGTCATTCCAAGAAACTGGTATACTGAAACAAAGCTCTAACATGGAACAAGTGAATGGGATATCTTACATGAAGGGTTCCTATCAACATTCCTCTTTGAAGATCAATGGATGGATATGGTGGACGATGCATTGCTGATTCTGAAGGCCACTATTTTCAAAATACCACTAGAACCGAAATAAATCGTGCAGCTGGATTGGTCGCAATAGCTGAGCCAGGCTCTTGAATGCTATAATGTGCAAGTAGAAGATGATGAGGATGATCCTAGAAATATCAATATTCCACAAACAGAGGGGACTCACGAACTGCACGGACTATAAATTGAGGATTCAGGCATCATCGCACCATTAAATGACACAAGTAAACATTGAAACGGAGGAACAACCAAAGTATGCAATGCTTGGGGACTATTGGGATGATTCCATGATGGAATAGGTAATTTAATTGCTTCAATAATATCAAGATTTATTCCCCGCAAAAATCACGGAGCTAAAGGGGATCTTAGGTGACCTAGGAATGATGAAAATAAACCTGAAGTCAGATACAAAGTGCGTTAAGTAGTGGCCTTACCGGTTGAATTCAACATACAAAGAAAAGGTCCACGAAGAATTGGACAAGATGCTGGCAGCAGGGATCATTGAACCTGTATAGGAGTTTGATTAGGTAAGTCCTATGCAGGAAAGGGAATAGAAGGGTGAAATTCGCATTTGCATCGATCTAAGGAATCTCAATGATGCATGTGCTAATGACCCCTTTTCGACACCATTTACAGAAGAGGTACTGGAAAATGTCAGTGGAAAAGAAGCCTATTCTTTCGCAGATGGTTTCCTAGGGTACCACCAGATCAAGATCGCACTAGAGGACAAGAGTAAAACAATGTTCACCACCGAATACGATTGTTTTCAGTATATGGTGATGCCCTTTGGCCTCTAGAACGCGTCAGCGATATTATCACGTGTTGCAGTAGCTGCATTCAAGGAATTTATATACAAGTTCATAGAAGTATATCTTGACAATTGGATCATATTTGGGTTGGTGAAGAAGCATATCGTGAGTTTATGTTTAATGTTGGACACTTACCGATGACACCAGATTGTGCTAAACCTAAAGAAGTGTACTTTCCTCATCCGTTTCGGGAACCTGCTCAACCATTATGTTTTTAAGCAAGGTCTGATGGTGGATCCCAGGAAGATCATTGTCATACTCAATCTGCAAGCACCGCAAAGTGTCAAACAACTATTTGCCACACTAGGACACACTAGATATTATCGGAAATTCATAAAATGCTATGCACAAATCATGGGACAAATGGAATAGTTGCTCAAGAAGGATGCTACTTATTGCTGGAATGAGGAATGTGATAAAAGTCTGGAAACACTCAAGGAAAAGATGGCATTCGCTCCAATATTTGTCTTCCCGAAGTGTGACGTCGAATTTCATGTGCATGTCAACATGTCGTCCATTGCACTAGGTGCGGTACTCACTCAAAAAGGAGTGGAGGGAATTGATCACCCAATTGTATTCTCCAGTCGACGATTATCAAAAGTTGACAAGAATTACTCCACTACTAAGTGAGAAGGCTTGGTGATGGTATACACGCTTCAAAAATACCGCCACTATCTACTCGGAGGACATTTCAAGATGTATATTGACCACTCTGCCTTATACCTAGTGAATAAGCCTATGTTGGGGGGCACATTTGTAGGTGGTTGCTCTTATTTCAAGAATATGACTTCGAAGTCGTCGTAACGTCGGGACATCTAGAAGCAGGCCTAGGTCACCTGTCCTGAATCGAGAACGATGAAGAGCCCACAAACTTAGAAGAAGGACTACTGATGCACAGTTATATGTCATGAATCTCGCAGATGTCCATTTTGAGGATTCAATCCATTTCTTGACCATAGGAACCTCGCCACAAGGCTATTATGTTCAACAGAAAAAATAAATGGTGATACGAGCAACAGGCTTCACTATTATTGCAGGGCACCTATACAAAATGGGAAACGATGAAATCTTAAGAAGATATGTGCCTAAATTCAAGCGCGGACACGTCTTGGCCAAAGCACATGGGGGGTAGTTGGATGACATTTTGCAGGTCACGCTACAGCATAGAAAATTCTTCACATAGGACTATGGTGGCCAACTCTACATCAAGACTCAAAACGATACTCTTGGGCCTGCGACATATGTCAACAGACTCGGAAACCATCACAGAGGGATGAAATGTTGCTCGGGCCACAGATGACAGTGCAACTATTTAAAAAGTTGGCAATTAACTTTGTGGGACCTATTGCACCTCAAGGGAAGACAGGCGTGTGCTATATTATTCCCGCGATTAAAATCACTTAATTGCTCCACACGCTCATTTCATATGAACTGAAACTCTTCTTAGATGCATCATCATTATCATTTGATGATATCATCTCTCATCTTCTCTAGGATTTCCTCACATAAAAAACCCTCTATGTGAGTTCTCAGCTTGAAACTTTCGTTGTTACTCTACCTACAATAGAGATTCTCCCCTCACTTGATCCAACAAATTGTCCTGTACTTGTTTTTGGATTTAGAGGATTAGGAACTCAAGTTGCTATATAATTAGGATACATGGGACAATGATATTTTTAATGATCTTTTGCCTTACATTTCAAACACCATACTTTTGAACATATGTCTAAATAAACATATTTTCCCTTCTTTAACCCTGGGATCTCCATGTGAAAACTTGTGAGGTATGATTGGATCTGCTAGACTTCTACATGTGTATACTTGACTAGAGATGCTTCTAACTTCATCATGATCTCTAAGGCTTCAACTTGTGCGTTGATCTTCTAATGTGATAATGGAAGTTTTAGATGTGAAAACAACACAATGGTGGACCATTCTTTATGTACTTTGTCAGTGATCTAGAAATTCTCTTGACTGATCAGACACTTGAGTCTTTGGTCTAATTCCCAAGCATTTTCGTTAAGCACTACTTGCTTGATTTCTTTCATATATGTACAACACTGCGACTATCACTTTGAATTTAATAATTTTGAATTCAATGTTATCTTTGTATCAACCATTGTAATGGTGGGATTCTTCATGCTACAGTTTATGTACCAAGATAGTGCTCGATCGCGTAGCATTGCGATAAGTTCGAAATTATTCATATCATCATCAGTAATCTATTGTTATTTCCACAAAACTTCAACAACAAACCATAATTGTTTAGGACCTTTTGATCCCAAACCCCTGAACATAAGCATTTTCATTGTATTGGTCATATTAAATCGTAGAGGTGGAGTTGGAGGTGGAGGTGGAGGGGGAGTGGATGGCTGAGGAATCCCAGATGTGCCCTAATTTCCTGACTCCAATGCTCTAATGGGTGTACTAGTGTTACTCTTTCCTTTGTCACTATCTGAATCACCTAATAGAGGACTGTAACCAGTTTCAGATCCAATTTTGTCCCACTTTGTGTAGTCTGAAGCTGGATTTTATTAAACATCAATTCGCTCACATACGCCCTTTTCACAAAATATCGTTTTAATCTAGAGATTTAATCACTTCAAGAACTTACATCACAGACCTTTGAAAAATCCCTGCTTAACTTCACTATAAAATACTAATATGTCAGTTGAGATTTCTATGATGAATCCTCCAAGAATGTTATCGATCCAGAAGTCTAGAGCTCTTGTGATCTCAATATCAGTCCCTTTAATATTCTTTACCAACTCTGGGGTCCAAACAAGATTCTTATTGTGCTTCTAGTGAGGCTCACTATCAACTATTTTCTCAAGCCACTCATAAAATTTTGCACAGAAAGAAAAAGAAAAGATCTCATGTTTTTCTATATAAATGTAACTTTGTAACCAAGACTTGGATTTCTATTTTCTTGTATTGCAAACCGTGCCCCTTTCGCTCAAATCAATTATGGATTTCCTTCTTAGTCAGATGTTAGATCCACGTCCCTTGGATATATCCTTGTCCCATTAATGGAACCATTTGTTGGCTTCGGGGGCTTAGACCCAAGTTTAAAGTTAGGTTGCACTAACCAACAAATCCCTATAATATTGGCCCTTTCGACAACAACTAGCACAAGATGAATCATAGTCTCACCATAGGTAATATGGGGGGATGCTAGAATGAGGCTTTTGCATATAGAGGGGTATGAAGTGTGGTTATAGGGTTGGTATAGGGCTCAATGTGACCTTCACGAACCATTAGCTTCATAAACACAATCGTAGAACAACTTCCTTAACTTACTCATAAGTTGTGTGTAACTAATTCTATATGTATTATTCATCATTAATAACAATATACACGTCTTCGCGATGGAATTATATCGAAAATATGCTACAACGAAGAGTATTCAAACATAAGTACAAAAACTTTAGAACAAACAACATAACACAAATATGCTTCCAAATCTTCTTTTATTATTTCAATTCTTTGATAATATCAACTTTTCACCCTGTGCACTCAACTACAGTGGCCTTTGCACACAATTGTAGACTTACAAAGGTCTCCTCACACACAATAGCACGAGCCTTCCCCTTTGCTAGAATACAAAAGGTAGATGACTCAAGACACAAGTATCAAAACATAACATAATATATTCCTTAGACAAGCTAAGACATCACTTTATATACTTTTTCCTATTATAATACCATGGTCTGCCAACCATGGGTGGAGCTAAAAAAAAACAAAACCTAAGGCGCTTTGACCTTCCTCAAACCCCTTGAATCATAATGACCAACACACTTTACACTCCTGTCTTTAAAATGCAGAGGCTTTTACAAAAATTAGTTAAAATTGGACCTAGGGGACCCCATCCCAACAGATGTTTCTTAGATTTTTCAACAAGTTATTGAAGTCTTCACCTAGTTCTATATTTAGCATTAAATTCGCAATCTTTAAGAGGTACATATCATCAAATTTTAGTCTATATAATTACTATTTTTTAGAAATGCTATGGTCTTGTTTGAGAATAACACTATTGAACAAGAACTTCTTTGTGCCCTAGATTTTGAAAGAAAAATTGATATTTTCTATCATTCCATACAATATCATAGCGCTCAACTACATCCCACATCAACCCTAGCCCCTCCATCCTCATCTGTACCATTTAGTGCATTTTACTCTCTCGGTCATCCTAGTTGTTTATCTTCGTATCATAGGACACACACCCATTCTACCATTGATCTTAGAGCTATCCAACACCAATACATTGCTAAAATCATTTTTGTTGATAAGTAGCCTAGTCCTACTCTAGACTTCCTTGACTCTCCTCCACAATGTACTATGCCAGAGGGCATTTCTCTAATCAACCTCACTTTTGCAGATACCTCGCTACTTTTGATGGCTAGGTATCCATCCCATCCCATTAATGACCTCCTCTTTTTGCATAATTGTTAGGTTAAATATCAATTGACTACCATCGTTCTCTATAATACAAGCCAAAAGAGCCTCATATTCCCATGAGTTCGTCAAATTATTGTAGCTACCCATTACCCTGCTTATCATCTAGATTGGATCCAAAAAGACTGTCATGATGTTCTTTCATGAGTGTTAGGTTGTTACTTTGACATTGCTTCTTTATGTGACATCAACCATTGTGATGTCTCTCTAGCTTATTTCAACTTATTATTGGACATTCCCTAATAACATGAAATTGAAGCCTTGTATGGTGTTGGGTGTAATACCGAATTCACATGCCCTTTTTTTTATTCCTCTTATATTTGGGAATGATGCTCCCTTTCACACAGCTTAGACATTTTTTTGTCCTTATGCATTTTCCACCCTATTAAATATAAAAATAGTAAACAATCCTCTCCAATGTGCCCCACACTAGGGTATTGTTGTCTCACACTTACCCTGTAAGCCATGTCTCCATTTCCACCTCCATATATTTACCCCCTCAGAAACATACATAGTTGGTCTCTTCCCATGATGGATTCAACAATCATGACCATGCATGGCTTCCTCGGTCTCCTCTCTCTTCAATTTATTTGATCCTTATTATTCCACCTATTCTAGTGGTGGCATCCATGTGTTCAACACATTACCAAAAATTAACAAAATACTTCCTAACACACCTCAACATCAATTATTCAACTAGACTTATCTCATTTTTTTTGTTTTAGTACACCCCTACATCCATTAGGGAGGCTAGAAAAATATTATGTCAAATCACGCAATAGGTGCGAACTTTGCCACATGTTTCAAAGGGATTGGATTTATTCAATGACACCATGATCATTGATTCCTAATCTTATTAGATATATAGCATAAACAAATAAATGCACCTCATTTGAGTTATGTGCAATTTTTTTTTTTTAAGTTTGACTTAGTCCAAATGGATATTTTTATAAATATTCTATAATCCACTTTCCTAAGGTATTCTCTACATACATCCTTGACTAATATACATATGTACATTTAAAACCAATTTTAGATGAGTTGTCCATAGTCAAATTTCGTGTGCATCTTTTAAATTATAGATTACCGGAATGAAATTTTGACGACTATCGTAACTTAGATAATTCTTTAAAGGGTTCTAGTTCAATAGAAGAGCACCTGACTTATAAGTAGGAGATTGGTGGTCATCCTAACATGAGTTAATCAATGATATTATTGTTGTTTTTAATTAAATACATTTTATATTGATTTATTTCAATGGTGATATTTTTCTAGATTCATTATTTGAGTCTCTAAAGAGACAAAAGTGATATTGTATTGTCTTTAAATATAATTGTTTATTGTCTTTAGGGAGACAATAACTAGGATTAATGACGCAACGTCTCTACAAATTCAATACGTATTTAATCCCAATTATTTTCTTTAAAGAGACAAAAATGAAGAGGGATTTTTAAGACAATATTTGAAACAATTTTTAGGAGATAAAACAATGTGTATTGTATTATATATTGTCTTTAAGGGGGTGTCTCAAATTATTTTGTTAAAAAAATGTCTTTGCAAACACAATATATAATACAAGATTTTCTATGCGCCCAATTATTTGCATGTCTTGGAAATAGCTAGAAATCATGCATAATGTACACTTTTTATGAGATAATTTTGCATAATTCATGTTGAATTGTCTTATAATGTCTAGGTTAATGATGTTTTGACTAAAAACATTCTTTTTTATCATATTCCCTAATCATTAACCTATAAAACATCCAATAAACAAACAGAAACAAATATCTTTATTTTTAAAAAGATATTTATGTTATTTTAATTAATTTTTTTTGACTGTATACGTAGGTTCAGCATCCTGAAAAAACCTTATAGCACCTTTATTGTGCAAAATTACCCATTGAACTAGTGATTCCAATAAATTCCAGTAAGATTTTATAAAAATTAATCCAGAAAAATTCAGCTGAAAATATTTCCAAAAAATCTCAATAAAAGCAAATTATTCCAAATTATGAAGATTTATATCCATTTTATAATAA
>APFE030902608.1:0-12904 GCA_000404065.3 Pinus taeda | reverse complement strand
GAACAAACTGCAAAATTGTTCTTTGAACATGTATGGGTTCATTTTGGATTACCCACTTCTATTATATCTGATCGAGACACCCGATTTGTGGGGAAGTTTTGGTCAAGTCCGTGGGAACTAATGGACACCAAATTAAAGAAAAGCACAACATTTCATCCACAAACAGATGGCCAGACAGAATTAGTTAACAGGACCTGGATTCAGTTACTGAGAGGATATTGCAGCAAGCATCCTAAGCTTTGGGATGAGCACTTGTGCTATGTGCATCATGATTACAACAGAGCCAAACACTCTTCTACATAGAGATCTCCTTTTGAGACCTGCTTTGGTTTCATACCAAGGTCTCCCTTAGATTTTGTCTTTGGTAAAGATGCCATGGTTGATGGACACAGTGATGTGGACAAGGCAACTAGGTTCATTGAACAGATCTAGGAGATCCATCAGGCAGTACAGGAACAGTTGGAAAAGAGCTAGGCCAAGTACAAGGCTAGGCATGATAAGCATCAGATGGAGCATAGTTTTCAAGTTGGAGATCAATTCTGGCTGTATATTAGCAAGGACAGAATGCAAGGTGAAGGTAAAAAGCTAAAACCTATCAGGTATGGACCCTTCAAGATACTTGAGAGGATTTGTGAGAATGCTTTTCGCCTTGACCTGCCAGCTTACATGCACATCTACTCAGTCATAAATGCAGATTGTTTGAGGTTGTTTGAACCTTCAATGATTGAGGACCCTGAAGAGCAGAGTCAATTACCTTCTGTTGATGACCTACTACCTGAATACCTTAATGAGTTACATGAAGACACAGTGCTGGATAGGAAGGTGAGGACGACGCGTAGTGGACAGGTGGAATACCTCAGGATTGGGCTTAAAGGTTCGAAGCCGAGCAATGCAAAGTGGATTGAGATTGGACAAGTGAGATAGCAGTTTCCTCACTTAGTCAATGCTTGAAGAAAACCAACTTTTGGTGGTCCAAAAGCTTTTCAGTTGGGAGGCCGTGATCCGAATCGGATCCATAAATGACTGTCATAGAACCGTGACTAAAACAGGTTGAACAAATCCTTGAAGAATCCAAACCACAGTCGAAAACACCCTGAACCAGTGGCCATGGTAGCCGACATGGAACGACGAGGACCTCAGTCAAAGCACGCTGAAAGAGGCCCATGGAGACTGCGCAGGAGGTCAAACTAGCCCCTGGGAGCCCCGGATCGGGAAAAGGAGTTAGTTTTCAATGTGCGTTAGCGCTTAGCACTAACGTGCATCGTTGGGCAAACAAGGCCAAAATGGTAGGGCTTAAGTGCTTGGTCACGTTGGGAGCCAGGGGACTACAGGCAGAAAAAGGTAAAAAGCGCCAACGTACGACAATGGGACCCACGGCCTGGAAACCGGCAGTTTGATCGGGATGCCCTCGAACGGTAAGCAGTTTTGGAGAAAGCGGAGCGATCACAATCAATGATCGATGTGTGGCAGCAGAGGAGAGAGAAAAGCTGCCGCGATCGCACGTTATCGGTCGAGAAAGTCAACCGCGCTCGACGTACGAATGACGTTGGATCTAGAGGAGCCCAGATCGGATGGCTGAGATTGCGCCCGACAGACAGAGCGGAATTGACAGGGGATTAAGCCACGATTTAAGAGGATTTGGAATCCGTTGACCGCCACGGTGGAGAAAGTAGCGAATCGACAAGCGGGCTGGCGCAGTTCCGATGGAGACACGTGGTTACTTCCTGAGAATTATGCTGATGCCAAACAGGGAACTCCAAGCACACAGGCGACAGGCAAGTCAACACAGGAAGGAGAAGGAATGAACAGACACGGAGGTCGAATGGCTAAAGCCATGAGCAGAGACAGTGAACGAGAGATCATAAGAGAGATTCAGATCGAAGAGTCCAAGCGACCAAGAGAGATAGTGAACAATGAACCCTGAGAGGAGGACTGAGCATAGAAAACACTAAAGCCAAGCAGAGGAGACAGAGGGCCGAGCTGACCACAGGCAGCATTGAGCACCCAAGAGATTGAAGAATCAAGCCTTCCCATAGAGGAATCTGTCCGGATTGAGCATCACAGTTGGCTCTTTCCACTGTAGACCGAGAGTCACAGAGCTGGTAGGAAGAATAGAGTCTATGAACTCTGAGTGGCTTGGGGAATCCAAGGACCACCCTGCCAAGCAAAATCTGCTTCAGGAGAACTCATATTGAGTCCCTGCATTTGTAATTCTCTGCTTAAAGACACAATAAAACAAGGCCACCACTGAAGCTGGACCGGAGACGTAGCCCTGGAGACTAGGGTGAACTTCTTATTAAAAACTGTTTGTGTCTAGTATTGCTTACTGTATTTCTCTACTGTCTTTCCATTCAAAATGTCTGTGTATTGGCAATCTGATTGATCTGTTTTTTCAATAACACAGAACACACACCAGCACATGAGTCTGTAATACCTTTTGTTTATTAAATCTTCAACCGAGGTCACTCATAGGGTGAGAATCAGATCAACTAAAAAAGATCACTTGCATAATTTGAAAAATAGCTTGTGATCTCAGAGTACTTGCAATATTTGATCTACATGTTGAAGATGTTTGTCCCAAGTTATGTTGTAGATGAGAATGTCATTGAAGAAGACTAGGAAATTTTTTGGATATATGGTGTTAGTAGATGGTTCATGAGGCTTTGAAAAGTAGATGGAGCATTACAGAGACCAAATGGCATGACCATGAATTCATAATGGCCTTCATGAGTTCAGAAGGTAGTATTGGGAATGTCTACTTCCTTCATGCATATTTGGTGATAGCCTGAGTGAAGGTCTAGCTTGTTAAATAATTGAGAATAATGCAGTTCCTAAAATAGATCATTAACAACCGGAATAGGAAATTTTCCATTGATAATGAGCTTGTTGAGGGCCTGAAAGTCCAGACACATGCGCCATTCTCCTTCTTTATTTAGAACCATGACCATTAGAGATGAATAAGGACTGACGTTGGGACGAATAACACTAGCTTCAAGGAGTTCCTTGATGATTTTTTCAATTTCATTCTTTTGGAAAAAAGTATATCGATATGGGTGGACACGAGGCAGTTGGGCACTCGGGACCAAAGTTATGTTATGATCATGTTCACTCCTAGAGGGAGGAAACTCTTTAGGTTTGTCATAGACCTGCTGGTGGAAATCCAATACCTATTACATCTAAGGATGAATATGAGGAGTAGTGGATTCAATGGCCTGAATGGCATTAAATTGGGCGACTACTCCATGATGGCCCTTTCTTAAAAGCTTGTCCATTCGATGAGAGATGATGATAGTAGGAGCACTTGCTTGTAGTACTCTTAATGTATGCATGTGGTCGTTCTACTTAAAGCTCATATATAATTCTTGGAAATCCATTGTGATAGGGACGAGAGTGTGAAGCCATTCAACACCTAGGACAATGTTGCAACCACCCATTTCAATAGAAAACATGTGGGTCTTTAGGTGGTAATCTCCCATATGAATCTTAATATTTTCAAAATGGCCTTCACATTTCATGGTCCCCCCCATCAGTGATAAGGACTTGGAAATTAGATATCGCTAGTACAAATCAATGAACAACTTCTGTGACTCTCTTATGGATAAAGTTATGAGTGCTTCCAATATCAATCAATACCATTACTGGTTGATTTTTAATAAAGCCTCGGATTTTGAGAGTTTGAGGTGAAGAAATGCTAGCTAGGGCATGTAGTGAGATAACCGGCTCATCTGGCGTAGTTGTGAGATCAATGTCGATTTTGGGATTCCGTAGCTTCTTCCTCAGGCACCTTAAGGGATGGAGCTTCCTCCGCTGAGCTGTTATTAGTAGCATCAATTTGAAATAATTTTGGTTCCTTGCATTTATGTCTAGGGGATTACTTGTCATCACAGTAGTAGGACAATCCTTGTCTTCTTATTTCGGCCATTTCTAGTGGTGATACCTTTTGAGCCTTAAGTGTTTTGGTGGGACCCTAAGCTTGGGTGGGACATGCCTTGGTGATTAAATTTGGATGATTGGACTGGGAATTTAAGGCAATTTCCACATCTAAGGCCTTGTTGCATGCGTCCAACCAAGTAGCTAGGTGGTGCATCCAAACATCGGCTTGGATGGCTTTTTTTTAGGTCACTGATGAAACACTCCAAGTAGAAGTCATCTCCTACGCTGTCAGTTTTGATGGCCAACTTCTCAAGGGTTGAAATGCAGTCCTTTATTGTACCTGTTTGTTGGAGCTTAGTGAGATGACCCAAAAAATTAGATTCCCAGTTAAAGAGATCACATATGGATTTTGCGAACATGTGCCAATTTACTCTCCCTGGATAACATTTCGTATGCCACTACCACCACTGCCATCTCTCTTAGTCTAAGTAAAGGTATCCCACATGTAGTTTAGTTTCATCTTCACAGCTATCATGAAGGGAAAAATATTGTTCCATTTGTACTACCCATACTACAGGGTTGGAGCCATCAAATTTGTAGATGTCTAGCTTGGGTGTCTGGTGGTTGAAATGGTGGTGATTTACATGGAAGTGAGTGTGATGGTTGGATTCTCCTTCTATGTGTGCTTCAACACTCAGCTCCTCCCAATGAGACTTGTTATAATCTTTGTGAGTTGTGAGATCTGTTTGGTAATCTTTTCTTGGAATTATTCGAACATTTTTTGAAGGTTTTCAATCCTCTCATTAGCCATAACTTGAGATCTAGTACCTAGCATACACCAACCCCAATCAATTACTTAAGAGTATTATTTTTGGAAAGAGGGTGAGCTCGGTAGTCTAATGGCATGGGTCACTTGAAGTCATGTTGGAAAAAAGTTTGGGACCACTAGAAAATTGGGGGCTTACAAGTGAATGGTACCACTGCGACCAGCTCATCGTCATTAAGATTATGGGCTAAGTCACTTGCAAGTGTCCCGGGATGGTCTCAAACGCCTTTTTTTAACTCCGAAAGGAGTTTTACTCCCCACTGATCAATACTACAGTGACCGAATTCCATAAAGCTTGATCTTGCCCAATGTCTTGCAAAAACAGGCCTAGACTATAGTACTGGAAATCCCAAGGTATTGGTACTGTCGAATGTGTTGTGACAATATAATCTTTATTATGGCGGCCAAATCCCTCACTGCACAAAGAGTTTGATCTACACTATGAAAACCCCAATTACTGAATCTCAGTTGCACAATGGTGACAGAACCCCAATTATTGGATTTGATTTGGATGACAAGGTATAGAGCGATATTGAGATAATAGAGGGAACTACGCTCGCAAAGGAGTGTCAGGCTACATATCGCAATATACACAAGGGTCCAATAATAATACTCGGCCCAATAATTCAAGGTGCTAACTAAGGAGGATCGATCATACCCTTAGTCGTACTACTCGACTATCCTATTGTACGCGCGAGTAATCTCCCCGAGTGTTGTTCTCAGTGTATTGTGGCAGCAAGACGACTCGCGAATTATGTAAGGTTAGGTTTCATGTGAGCATAAGGGGATTTTGATATATGCAAGGGTACGTGGAAGACCAGTCTGTGTGCGGTCCAGTCTAATGCGCTACTACTTGAAGGGGTACCCAAAGGGGTAACAAGGGAGTCCAATAAGCATGGCCACATCTTGTAGTTCCTACGTGCATGCCCCCCTAAATCCGCATGTTTATGTGCTCAACAATAGATCCCGTGGTTTAAAGATGTCAAAACATGTCTCTAGCCTAAAAACATTTCTGAAAAAATTGGAGGTACAATTGGCCCTAGAAAGTGCTCTGATACCACTTGTTATGCTCTTGACCTCCGAGAAATCCATAATACTAGAAATACGAAGAAATATACCCCATAACACATAATTATCACAAGAAATGAGAAAAATGGAAAATAATTTTATTATTCAGAAATAGATTCAATGTTCACTTGCCTCTTTGAGGGGGCAACCTCCAACAGAGCAGAGCTCAATTACAATAAGACTCGATGATCTTTCCCTTACTAACTAAGACTATTTATAGGTAAATGACAGCCAAAATCCTAACTACTAGTGGTCCCTTGCATAACACGGGTTAACCACTTTATTTATTAACTATGACCTGTTTACAACTAACTATGGTCCCTTTTCTCTAATCCAAGTCAACCACTTACAATTATTAATGTGGTCTTTATTCACTCTCTAACGAACTATGAATCTGACTCGGCTCATTGGGCTTATAACATAAGTAAAGGGGTTAGGGTTGGACCCTAACATGCAATCTTTATTTCTCCTTTTAGAGACCTCTTAGTTCCTTTCTTCTACATTCTCCTTTTCATATGGTTTTGGCATCATGCCTCTTCACTATGATGTGTCATTAGCCTGAACTCTTACTATTAGTTATCTCAATAGTTACTTGAATTCCTCCGACAGTATTCTCAAGTCTTCCTCATTCTCTTCTAAGGGGGACTTCTCTTCTTCCTATCTCTAACATCAAGGCTTTTCTAGGTCATTGAAATTTTCCAATGTGACCCTTTTCTATTGTTCCGCAACTCTTTGCAAAGCACAAACTAGAATAGAATGATCCGTTGTTGTAGAAATCCAACTTTATTATAAGGTACAATTTTTCTTTGGTTTAAATCCTCCAAATGCTCACATTATTCTCTGATACCCCTTGGTCTAGCAAAGTTTTGTAACTTTAAATATGCACAATAGGAAAAAAACAACCCACAATTAATAAATCCAATATAGTAAAATAATGAAATAGTGTAGAGATAAAATAAACAGATTTTGTAACCACTTTCACTAGCTCCAAGCTCCCAACATTATTTACATTCAACTCTAGAACTTCCCCTATTGAGAGCCAATAAAAAGTCGTTTTCAAATGCAAGATCTATTATTTTATAGAATGGAGGGAAATTTTAATCTTTTATAATCCAAGAGTGGTCATTTCAAATAGTTTGTTGAGATGGATGTAAATCACTTTCCCTTATCTAACATTCTTAGTGGTCCAAACATCCATTGGTGGCTAGTTTGTATCATTGGAAGGGAATTAATTCAAGTCATGACACATTAACACATCCTCTAATTGGTTTCTTATATATCACATAGGTTATTTAAAGTTTCCCCCAAATTGTGCTTAATTTAACTCAAAATCCAATTTGTTGGCGGATGAATTTGCATGTTTGTACCCACCTTTTTACCCTATTTCATGTATCCATTTTACACCATTTTTGGTCAATTTACATTCTAAATTGCACAATTATACATCTTTTCATGTCGTTATGAATCATTAATCGATGAAGCATAGTCATAGGGGCTTGTTGCTTAAGTGGCTTACTAATTCAATTATTCTTGCAGATTTGGAGTAAAGAATGATCAAGGCTGTGGTTTAATGAATGGTAACCATCGAGCTGGCAATGCTATCATGGGACATCAACTGCAATGGTGGATCAACCTCTCAATCAACAGACTTCTATATTTATATTATGTTTTTATTTGGAAACCACTATGTAATTGTAGGCAAACAATTGTCTTAATTCTAGGAGTTATTAGTGTTAACAAATTGTGTAAGTAGAGTTATGGTGCTGTGAAAGACAACAATTAAGATCGCAAGAGAATTACATTAACTTTGAGTCTGTAACAACATACTTTGTAATGCCTTTTTCATTAATGAAATTCTGATCTTCTGAGCATTTCGTGACTTCTTGATCTTGCCACAACCCTGAGAAGGGAGTTGGGCCCACTCTCTTGACCAGGTGTTGTTGGAATAGATGTGTGCATAGGTTTATTTTGGTTGAGTTATTTATTGTTGTGAATGATTATTAATGTGTTGCTATGAGTCTTAACTTGTTGTTAGTCTTAGTGTTGTTACAATTATTACTTGATGTGACTCTTATTTGTTGTTACAGTTATTGCTTGCTGTTACACATTCTTAATTTTATAATTGAATGTTCAATGTTGGGTAGGGAAATTATGGCCTATATATATTTTGCATGATAGCCTTGAAATAACTCATAGAGCTCTGAGTTCACAATTAATATGGAATTGGGTGAATTGCATGATTCATATCTGAACACCAACATTTTAGTGATGTTTCTGGGGAGGCTATCGAAGGCATGAAAGTACGGCCAGTATTGACCATAGGACTGATCTCTCATCCCGGGGAGGTATTTTTTCATCCTGCTCTAGGTTTTGAGAATTAGATAGTTTTTGTTGACTTTATTTCTTATTTTTTCTAGGAACACTCTCTTGTCCCAGGGAGGGAGTTCCTCACCCTGCTCTAGGTCTTGAGCATTAGATTGTCATGTTTTCTTTTCTATAGGAACTGCTCTCTCATCTTGTGAAGGGAAGTTTCTATTTGACCCTGTTTCAGGTCCCGAGCTTAGATTTTGTATTTGGTTTATTTTCTTGTTTTCATTTCTTTCTTTTTTTAGGGGCCACTCTCTCGTCCTAAGGAGGGAATTTCTCGCCCTACTCCAAGTCCTGAGATTTTGATTTTCTTGAATGTTTTCCTTTTATTTTCTGATTGCATGAACAAAGATACAAATAAAAGAGGCAAAGAAGGCCCCTGTAAAGAGGAGGGAGAGATCTAGGAAGAAATATCTACATCCAAGAGATAATTTCAAGAGATGAGTCAAGAGCATCATTGTGAGTTGTTGTTAGGGTGAGATCTCATATGAGATCTAGAGGGAAATTAGTTTCACAACTAGAATCTCCACCAATAACAGAAGTGAAATTGGGGTAAAAAGAAGTAGCAAGTAGAGGATATGAGGAACTGCATATTGCAAGTTCAAAGGAAGAACATTTGAGGGAATTCTCTGCATTATTTGATCGAGGAAGTGTTGTTAAACAACCTTAACCACCTTTTATAGAATAACCAAAGATAGAACCTTTGATCGAGGAAGTGTTGTTAAACAACCTTAACCACCTTTTATAGAATAACCAAAGATAGAACCTATTGAGATTCCAAGTGAATATTGGAAGATATTCATGGCTCTTTCAACTTCTTTAATCGAATTCCCAATTAGAGATATCATAGGTGATGCTCCTATGAAGCCTATTCCTTTGAAAACATCACCTAATTTCCATGGTCTTTCTTCTGAGGATACGTACACATTCCTTTTTCAATTTGACGTTGTCTATTAGGGGTATAATTATATTTATGATGCTCAAAGATTGAATATATTCCCCGCTACCTTGAAGGGAACAACTTTGAGATGGTTTATGAGTTTAGGGGGAAAATCTATTACTACATGGGATGATATGAAGACAATTTTCCTCGAGAAATATCAAGACTACTACAAATCCTGAGATGTGAAGGAAGAAATCTTTAAGATTATGTGGAAAGAGGATGAGAACATGGAGGAATTTGTGGTACATTTTCAATATAGTTTGTAGAGATCAGGCCATAGTGATATGGATAAGAATATCTTGAAAATAATCTTTCTCTGGGCACTAAGGGAGGAATATTTGGAACTATTAAATATAGTAGGAAAAGGGGACATATCAAAAGAGGAATTTGACACCATAAGCAAATTGTGCATCAAATGTTCATGATGAGATACGAGGCATAAGAAGGGGATTCGAACTCTCAAGACATCCAGCGACAAAGTTAGAAAAGTAGAAATCGGGAACTTGCTCGATAAAGTGAGAACTGATATCATGAGCACATTGACATCACAACTGGACGTTTTGCAGACGAAACGAAAGCATATGGAAGCATACAATGCTATGTCCATTTTCCGCCTTCAATGCAAGAAGAAGCACCCGCTGAAGGAATGCCCATTAAATTCCATCAAGACTTGTGCGATATGTGAACAAAATCATTCTACTAGCACCTGTCCATCTCTTCCTAGGCTGAAGCCAGTTTTTCAGGGAACAAATGAAGAAGTAGATCAACTGTATTTCATGCGATCAAGCAAACCATGGAAACTGTGGCCACAAAACATGAATCAGGGTATGCCTCAAGGCCCTTCTCAATATTTTAATAACTTGAATTTTGGGCCTCAGTCCATACCTTTTTAACCTTCATGGCCACAGTCTTATCAATATCCAATGCCCTGGAAACCATGGTACCCTCAATTTGGTCCAAACCCTTCATGGTCCCAGAACTAGCATGGACCTCCTCCTCCTTCAAGACAATTCTCCCAACCTATGCCACAACAACAACTACGGTTGCCTTCTAATGTGTCCACTAGTAATCCTCCTCTTCATCCACAACTTCTTGTTCAATCCAATGCAAATCCAAACAACAGAGGGGCTTAAAAGGTTGAGACACTTGTTGGTGTCCCAAATTGCTCTACTTTTACCCTATTCCCATAAGCCTTAACTTTTGTTTTATCTCTATTTAACCCTCGCATTCATGCACTAGTCCAAGATAATCATCTATTCCTACATGTATTTCATATTTCATAATTAATATTTATTAGGTGCTTTATTAATTACTTTACATAGATTTCATACCTTTTAGTATCTCTTGTAACTTACGTTTAACTTTTCTAAAAGTAATTGAAGAACTAAGTGTCAATCATTATTTAGCGTGATCAGTGCAGGTAGATTCCTGCACCACCAATGATGTTGCTTCGTGATCTCCGTGATGTTCCAAGCGGGCATTTTTGATCCACGACTCCTAGTTCGTTTATGGACTATCTAGGGACGGACACTGGCGGTGTATAGTCAGGGATGCTTGCCAAGAATATGGTCTACGACTAGCAAAGTTCGTACTTTGTTATAACCATCAACCGATTTTGCAATGTTGTTTGTTAGTCTATTGGGCTGAAAGGCTTGAATAGGAAATTACTATAATTAGCAGAAGATGGCTAAGGCCGAGAGATTGTATATAATGTAGACTATAGGTAGAACCAAGCTAGCAATCTCTGAGTTGTAATTTCATTTACTTTTTAATTTGTATTGCCCTCGATTCTTGGCTAGACTCACATTATAATGTATATTTTCTAATCAAGTTAATACAAGGAATGCACCATGTTTTCTTCACGATGTGTTTAATTTTTATTTCATGCGTGATTAAGTGTTGAACCATTTTATTTCCTGGGAAACGAGCTGGTTAGCTAGGGCCTAGCCAACCCAGCTCGTTTACCCCTGTGATTTCGCCATTTAAAAAGTATGTGTGAACATTTATTCATTTTCAGTTGTGTGGCTTGGATTGCTCTTATGTTTATTTCAATGGTTCTGAGTTAAATTCATTTCATAGTCAAGCGTGAACGGATCCGCAGTTTGGAAGTTTAATTAAGTTTATTTCTTTCTTACAATTTCTTTCCTGCAAATGATTTCTTGCAATTTCCTTCTTGTAATTTTGTCTTAGTTTGCTTTCGCTTGGATCATGCAGGAAGATTCTTCATGTACCAATGCATGTAGTTTCCTGCACTCTGGTTTATTCATTTACTTTACAACAAGTGTTACGTTCCTTTTCCTACTAATAATTTCATTTATTCCTGCAAGAAAACATATTGTTAATTCAAGTAATTATGCTCAATGTTAAGAGTTATACTTCCGAAGGATCTAAGTAATTAAACAGACAATGTTCATACGAAGAGAAACACAAAAAGCACCATAAATGTGACACAAGTCATCGAAAGCGGGCTTACCCCAAAACAACTGAGTTGAATGTGTCGACAACTCCTAGATGTGATGTGGGATGCCAGAGCTACAAGGTTGATGTGAGGAATGAACTTTGTGGCATCCGGTTGATGAGTTTTGATAACATCGAGGTTGTGACGCGCATGCCACAAATATAGGGAAAGCAACATTTGGTAGAAGGTTTCTGAAATGATTCTTGCATGTAACCTCCAATTGTTAAAAATAGATCCCTGAAATAAGGGATCCCTTTGCATTATACCTTGGGAGAAGCAACCTATGCATGAGAGTCAATTTTGCTTGGTCTCGGAGGGAATCGGTCAACTCAGTTGCACATGCAAGAGTCTACTTGAATGCTGGGAGAAAATGTGCATTTCTGGTTGGGAGTTGGGCTAGCTGCCCAGGATATTTGCGTAATTTCTAGACAGAGTAGCTAACTGTTGCCCAGATTTGTGAAAATTTTGGGCTAAGCAACCATGTTGGGGAAAATTGTGCAATTTTCCCTATGAGTGTTGATTGCCAGAATTTCATAATTCTGGAGCCTAGCAGGCTACTAATCAGGATTGTGCAATTTCTGGAGGGACGGCTAGTTGCCCTCCAGAATTTCTCAATTTCTTGGGGGAGCTGCTCAACCTGCAACTGGACCAAGTCCGGGTGATCAACCTCTTAGGGGAATGCATCGAGCTATGATCGACAGGATTCCTCTATGCAAGCAAAACATTGAAGCTTGTGAAATTGATGAAGCAAGGCAAGCTGCTGTGAAGGTTGGAAGGGAGGCTCCAAAACGAAGCTAAGGCAAAATTCTGGAGGGTGGTTGTAGCCGCTACAACAAAAGGAAACATTGATTTAACTGGAGTAGGAGTAGGATTGAGTATGTAAATTTTATCTTATGCTAGATCTAGAAGGAATGTTCTAGACACCATCGATTAATGACAACTTAGCCAAATTGAATGATACCCTCGGTGCATGGTCGCCACTCGGTCTCAAGATTGAATATCGGATTGATGTATGTCGTACGACCTTTGACAAGGTGTGATGGACAAGTGTACACCCAAATCTAAAAGAAATTAAAATTATTAATTACTATATAATTATCAAAACTAAAAAATTATGCCACTTGTTATCAAGTTTCCTTTTAGTTTAATTACTTCATAGTGTCATATGTTTAGAACTAAACGAGATAAATAAGCACCCTCGAATCAATAGAAAGGCTTGAGCACCTTGAAGATGTGTTAATTCATCTCTTCGCCTTCAAATAACAATATTAAATAGGTCATTATTGTAAAGTTCAATTAAAAAATTAAAAATAAATAAATAAAGATAAAGATCGGGCTCATATACTACTTAAGCTAGCATTTTAAATTA
>APFE030902604.1:20624-33797 GCA_000404065.3 Pinus taeda | reverse complement strand
CCTATTCATGCCGTTAGTCAAATTAGTTGTTACAATTAACCACTAGTTTGTAGCTCTCTACATCTATTTATCTCAATGCCTAAACTGGTTCAGATAAAGCACACTTGCTTGTTCGAAACGCGTGAACGAAAATATCTTTTATATAATTTTTAGCAAAAAAATGTTTTTATAATTATTATGGATCACAGAAATCTAAATTCAAAAAAATTATTATCTATTAACTACATATATTTTAATTAAATTAAATTTATTTGAAAAGCAATGAATTCAATCCTTTTTATTCCATTCATTCTCGAAATATCTCACTACTAATAATGGAAGAATTTGTTGTATAATAACTAAATATACCTTAACTAAAATTAATTCATTTATCAAAACAAATCATTAATTCATTGTCTAGCAAATTATACTCTTTTTTTTCCCTTATTTATTGAAATAAAATAAAAAATGTTTAGTATCTATACATTTCCATACGCACAATATTTGGTTTGATGTGTTTATTACGAAGAAAACCAAAGACAATGTAAAGAAGTGTACTGTTATTTTTTTGTATTTTTATTTTACTAATATTTTATTTTCATGCGAACGAGTTCCGGAAAAAATGAATTTCTTAAACGATAAAGTTTATATTGAAATTATGAAATAAGTGGTAATATATCTTGAAAATTGATCATTTTTATAAAGTTTATATATTGCAAATTATGAAATAAATTTATAATTCAACACTAGAAAACTTGATAATTTATGTCATGAAAATAGAAAGTGATGCGGTAGTTAGATCAAAATATATGATGTTCAAAATTTGCAAGGGTTTATTGATTGGGTTAATCTCAACTTTATCATTTAAAGAATTAAGATAATTTTAGTTTGGTTATTGATAGGTTTATTAGTGGTGTTTTATGGATACATGGTATTTGATGCAACTATTCTTATTTAAACATTTGAAGAATTTAAATAATAGATATATATTAGGTGTTTGTTTCATAGATACTCATTAGGTGCTTGTTTTATAGATACTTAATAAGTGTAAAAATATGTGAATAATTGTTATTTTCATTTATGTTTTTATAAAGAATTTATCTGTATTTCTTTATTATAAATGCTTAAAGGTTACATTTTTTTATTAAAGTAGTTATTGAGTTTAGGGGATGTCTTTATTGTTAGAGGTTTAATTATATTAAGTCTATGATAAACATCTTTTTAGGGTAAAAATTTGAATCTAGGTAACGTTTCCTATGTTTTCATTTGTTGGGTATATATCAACATTTTCATAGTTAGTAATAATTTTTCTTTAAAAAAAAAAAATAGATAGAAAAATATAGGATGACATGTACTTAGTACTATGTTTTCATAAGTTTTTCTATTAATATTAGTTTTTCCAACACTTATTAACCATAAAATCCTAACTCCAAAAAGTGTATCCCATTTTTGCATTTTCAACCTTCAATAGATTATCCGTGGTGGCACTTCTTATGTGGAAAAATAATGATGAGAAGTTTTAAGATTGAAATTGGGTAATTTAATGGGAAAAGTTTGAGGTATGGAAACTAAAGATAATAACTTCGTTGTTGTCTATGAATATCAAAATTTTAGATGAAAATAAGTGAATAAATTCACTATGTTTGTTTCCAGATTCATTGTATACTCTAATTATGGCTATTGGAAGTATTGTAACCACATTAATGTTTTATGATGTATTTTTATCTATGTTATCAAAATAAATAAAGAGGAAAACCATGGATAATGAGAGTATGGATGGCTTCTTTGTAAGAGGATGATCCCTTGATAGAAAGAAAAATATGTCCTTCAGTTGGAGACCTAAATCTCTAGTAAAATCATTAAGGAAGTGTTATAAATGTAGTAAAGTTGGCAATTAGGAGAAGGATTATAGATCCAAAAGTGTTGATAAAAGGGAGGGAGGGATCTAAGGATGTTTCTTCCATATAAGGGAAGTCATCCTTAGAGAAAAGAGGGGATGTATACTTGAATTATTCAAGCATGCACGAAGATCATGAAGGGTGGTTAATTGACTTAGTTTCTTTTTATATGACTCCCCATAGGGAATGATTATTTAAATGTAAAATGTACGATAGAAAATATGCTTTCGTATGAGATGGCTCGATAGACAAAATCACTGGACAAGGAAAAATCAAGTTGCTACTCAAGGTTGCAAGGATTACAAAATTCCCGATAGTTCTAGACATTCCATAGTCAACTAGAAACTTGATATTTGTAAGTAAGATGAGTGTTGCAGGTGTAAATACTATGTTTAAAAGGGAAGTCTACAAGATAGTTTAAGGAGCAATGGTGTTGGAAAGCGGACTTCGGTCTAAAACTATATACAAGTTATTGAGGAGCACCATACTAATAGGTGTAATAGTTCTCTTGTTCATGAGGGTGGAAATGATGAATAAAAAAACCCTGTTGTCTTTACAGAAAAGACATTTCTATGCCATCAAAGACTAGGACACATTTGGGAGAATGATGTTTAAAATTGGATTGTAGAAGCTATGTTTGATTCACATCTAGAACTTGAATTTTGTGAATGTTTCACATATGGAAAACATGACCAACTAAGATTACAATCAAATTCTATAAGAGAAAAATAAATTTTAGATTTATTACACGAGCCTTAGGCATACTTTATGTTAATCCCTAGCAAAGTCACATGCTAACCCTAAAACCCCTTTTTAATCCATAGATATTAACTTATCTTGTCGTGTCACAAAGAAAAATTCATTGTACCATACATATATATATATTCTTTTTCTCCTAGAGACATATACAAAGAATACCTAGTCTTAATATCATCCAATCTTATCTTATACATAGTGTTCATTGTAAAAGAAGGTGTCCCATTCAAAGTGTAATGTAATTATTAGGTTAAAGTCATTTTTAAGGTGCATTCTTCATAAAATTTGATATCAAAGAATATGAACCTAGGGTTTTGTTACCTCAAAATAGTTTTGCCATTTTCACTATAACCTTTTTCTAGGAAGTTTTGGATGGTGAAATTTTTAGTGTAACAAGGACATATATCAAGGAAAAATTTGGTAAAATTATTAGATTTAGTTTTTTTGTAAATTTAGAGATATAGCTCATGGAAGGTGGGATTTGATAAGGTCATCTTGGTATTTTTGCTATAACTTTTTTTTTTTCTTCTAAAGGGCTTGAGACCAGTATGTTTCCGTAGATTAAGTAGTGATCTAGAGATACATATCATAAGAATTTCATATTTCTATTTGTTATAATTTTGGAGAGATACCATATGGAATTTAGGGTTTTTTAGTGGTCTTAAAATTAGTCTCAAACAAGTGATCTTAGAACTTTCACTATGATTCCTTTTCTAGGAAGATTTAGACCCCAATTGTTTTTTTTACTAATTCAAGAGAGATATAGACATGTATTTGAAACAAATTTCATATTCTTTTTCACTACAAGATATACCTCGTGGAAATTAAGTATTTTGAATAGCCATGAAATTATTTTCAAAGGAGCGATCTTTGAATCTTTATTATAACTTTCTCCTAGAGAATTTTCCAATTATGAAATATTTAGGGATCTAAGGAGACACGCTCACGTAATATAGGTAAATAATTTAAAATAATTTCTTTTAAATTAGGTATGTCGCACACTGTATAAGTTCTCTCTTGGGAAGAGACCAAAAAATATGCAAGTTTTGGGAAAGTTACCATAATTTTCACTTGGAACAACAAATTTTAGTCAAACCAATCGAATTGCAGAGAAGTCTCAAAGAATAGTAAACCATCATAATTTCAAATTCAGATTAAGAATGGCCCAATTTTCATAGGCACATGAAGACAAATATTAGACATCTAGATAATCTATAGTTTATAGCTTTGAAAAGAATGCAACTTACAATCATCATAACTTTTCATTGGAATATTTATTTTTGGTGATTAAAAATTTGTGATAAAGAGGAAAAATATAAGAATTATTATTTACTCACATGGATCCTAAGGGAAATTCAAAACTTACTTCAACACATAAACCTCAAGAAAGATAATCCATTATTCATGAATAAATAAAGGAGCTCTAACACTGGGCAATGAAGTTGGAAAGTTAGTTGTCTCAAGTGCAAACAATAGGTAAAAATGTGGAACAAAAGATGAAGTAAAACAAGGAAGAAATACAAAATTATGTTAAGGAATAAATAGAAAAATATATGAAGGTACCATCACAGAAATTCACAAAGGAAGAAATACAAATCCAAGGAAGTGATACATAAATACATAAATTCCATAGAATACGTTCATTTGGGGAGGCTTCTCAAAACATATTAAGAGATCCAAGGAAATTGGGAAAATAGGGATAAATAATGTGTTGGAATTAAATCACATATGAGGGGTATTTTATGAAAAATTAAGAGTAGAAATATTGAATCATGTAATCATAAGCATGATTTTTCACTCCATGTTCCACATCATCGGGGCTTCAAGTTGGCACCAAAGAACCACTTCATTTTGATGATGGATAAGAGGGATTTTGGCATTAACAATTCTATAACTTGGATATTCTAGATGGAGCAATAATTTGGCATACACAAAGTGAGAATCCTTATAAAAAATAAATATTGCATCCATGTTTTTATAACGAGGTCAACACATATGGTATAAATGGATTTGCGAATGGAAAACTTCTTCTACTTTATATTGTATCATTTTTATAAAGGGGTTTATACAAATTTATATATATTTAACAACAATATATTCTTTAGTAAATTGGTAAATACTGGACAAAAAAATTTAGCTACAAATCACATTCAATAATTCTGAATGTTGAGTATCTTAGTAAAGGAAATTTTAGAGGACAAATTGTTAGACTTATATATGGAAATATTAAAAGAAATAATCCAACATGACGTAGGTGTCCTTGATATTAAGTCCCTTTATCATGATTTAATTTTTTTTAAGGAATGTTGAAATTAAAAATCTAACTACTAGAATGGTGGTGCCTAACAACTATAAACAACATCAGGCTCCTTCAACATAGTTACCAATCAAATGGGAACTATTACCCCAAAATAGGTACTCGGGCCCAAAAATCCCAAAAAAACATGGAAAGATAACCCAAAAATAAAAAGTGTTGATTCTGCATCACTATTTTTTTTTCAGAGTAATTTTTCAATATTTTTTAAATATAACAGTAAAAAACAATAAAATCTATTTTGTTTGGTGCAAAAAAACACCTTGAAATCGAAAAGTGTCGATGCCAGAATACTGTCTTTCTTTTTTATTTTTTGAGTAAAACTAATTCTATTAATAAAGAAGAGGAATATTTACAATAAGACCGAAGTCAGTACACTGCTCTGATACTATGCAGAGCTATCAGGAAAAGAAAGTAAGAGGACATAGATCTTAACCCACGCAAGGGACTGAGAGGATACTCTTCTGGTGCTCCATGGTCAGCAAAACCATAAGAAAAACACATACAAAACCACCACATAATTTGCATAACAGACTTGCTCGAAATTGTCATAGCTTATCCAAAAACGATGCCCACACAAGCACGCTAATCATCCTGTGGTTCTTCCATAATGTGACACCATCCCATTTCTGGCTCATCCATGGCTGGAGCCGCAATTTGCTTAGAGGGGCCGGGGTCGATTGGCACCATTTCCTCGTCCTGAGTGCTGCATCCAGGGGCAGTTGGAGCCTGCTGAGGCACCACACCAATTCTCAACTGAGTAGATGGAGAAGGTCCAGAAACAGCCCCCGAACCTCTCGGATGAGAGTCCTAGTTCTCCATCTGAGGAGTCTCATGGAAAACCACAGTTATGTGAGTCGTTATCCGAGGCCAATGCAAGGAACTGTTGAAAGAGAAGATAGCAGTACCAGACGAGGATGGAGGCCCACGGTGGCTACTGGAGGCACGATAGCGCCCTCTTCCACTTCAGGTGCAACGGTAGCGACCCGCAAGTAGATCACTGGAGGGGGCAGGCGAGTCCAAGGACGAGCTTGACGGAGTGCGTCGAGGTTGACCTCTTCAGCAACCCATTCATTGTCGAAGTCGAGCCATCTCAGAGGGAGCGCTGATAAGATAACGGACAGGCAGAGCAGTGGCTAACCGAGTAAAGCCACACAAACGCAGGGACTAGGGAGGGAACTTACTGAAACCTTTCACCAACAGAACCAAATTGTGCACACAATTGACAGTACCTATGTCGTGCCACCCGGTATCATAGACAAAACCTGAGACCACATAGCTAAATAGAGGAATAGAGGCGATGAACACTCGATTCAGCACCCCCTATCTAAGCTTAAGACCAGACCAGTTACCAGGTAGTGATGAACCAACACTAAAACCTCCAGAATGTGGTAAACGACCCCCCAGAGAAGATAGAGGAGTAGCTAAAGCTGCCCTAAAATGACCGAGCGAAGTTTCAGACAGACAATTCCGGAAGAATGCCAAGAGACTGCAGACATAACCTAGGCTGAGATCAAAGCAGAGGCGAAAGTATGAGCTCTATGATAAAGCTTGCGAGGCTTCACCTTCAACTCCGAACAAAGCCCTACTTTAAACCTTCCAAGCAAATCTTGAGAAGCTCCTACCATAATTGCAGCATTGAATACTACCATCATCACTCGTAGGTTGAAGCATGTGGAGGGGAAAGCCGTCACAGAGGACATGGATAACGAACCTGGGCCACCTGACTGATATCCACTGTAACCATCCTTGCACATATCTCGAACGCCTAACCACTTGCTAGTATTTAACATAATGTACTGGGTGGGCAAGTGTCGTGCTGCCTCGCCCCACCCCTGTCTTATCACCATTAATTCCACCTTATTCACCCACATCCTGAGGTGTTGCCTCATTTCAAACCAAAGATATGCATTCCTGGGCTTGGTCATGATTCTGAATGATGTCTATAGTGCATGCGAGTAAGGTATTCTCCGCATCCACTCTGATATTGGTGAGGAGGTTAGCCAATTTGTTGCCTTCCCTCTTGATATGGCTAAAGATGATGGCCATATTATTGTGGAGTTATTGTTCAATGGCTTCCAGTGTGGCTTCAAGCCACCAGCTATTTGCAATTTTCCTAGCATGAGTCCTATTTTGTAGATGTCTAGCCATGTTGATGAGAATTTGGGAGTCGCCTTCGATTTCCAGGGGGTGTAAATTGTATTTCTTGGAAATGAGAAGCCCTTGCCATAGACCCTCCAATTCCGCCGAGTTGTTGGAATCCCAACCTATGTTCCCAAAATAAATAAGGAGTGGTGATCCTTCATGATTTCTGAATATGCCTCCAAATCCTGCATTTCTGGGCTTACCCTTAGAAGCACCATCAAAGTTGAGCTTGATTGTGTTCTTTGGGGGAGGATTCCAAGAGTCCTTTTTAGTGTTGTTTGGCACGGGCTGGGGTTGAATATGAGTTCCCTGCGGGAGTTGCAGATTCCAGTTTTCCAAAATGGTCTTTTCATCATCGACTGAGGGATAGTCGTCCTGAGCCCAATTGCGAAGCTCCAAGGTCTCTTTCAGATTGTGGCAGAAATTGCCCCAAATGATTTCTTTCGGGGTGCTTAGATCCGTACATATGCACTTATTCTGCTCTTTCCATATAGTCCAAAGGAGGAGACGAAGAATTATTCGCCATAGATGATTGAGTATTTCACTTTTGTAGGGGTTCTGTTGCCACTGGCGTAAGGAGGTGAGGATGTCTTCCAATACCCTCCATTTTCTTTGACATCGAAAGCTCGCTTTCTCCCACAGTTGATTGGCGAGAGTACATGAGTCTAGGAGGTGTTAAATCATTTCTTCCTGGGATCTACAGTTGACACACATAGAGGGTCCATGAAATTTCCTCTGCCTAAGATTCTCCCACGTGAGGATTTTCCTATGCCCTACCAGCCAGAGGAAAAGGGAGACTTTGGGCCAAATTCCCGAAGACCATATTCTACTCCATATGGGGTCTAGGGGTTCCATGTCAGTGTAGATTATTTTATAGGCCTCTTTGGTGGTGAAGGAACCTCTGGGCGTATAACCACATCGAAGAATATCTTTGTTCTCCGAGTATATGATTCTTCGATTTTGGAGTTCCCTCTCCAAAAGCTGCTGAGTTTGGTGATCCGCATACTCAATTATTCGATTATTGTGCTTCCAATGTCTGTACCCCTGTGCTGTCTCCTGAGTCCAGTTCTACCAAACCTCTTCCTTAAGTTGCCCCTCCCTGTAGTAGTCTGGAGGCTATTCTAGAATGCTATTGAGCTTCGGTAATTGATTCCATACGTCCATCCAGAACCTCGCTGATCGACCATTTCTTACTTCCCAGAAACTATGTTGTTGGATCATTAGATAATGTTTTTTGGTAGCATTCCATATAAGTGATCCTTTTTCATTGGGAATGAATCTGATGAGCTCCTCCTGTGGTCTATGGTTGGCATATTTGGCCGTCCAAATAGTTTCCCATGGCTTGTGGGGGGCTGATAACCATTGCCACCATATTTTTGCGCACATGATAATGTTGCTGTGACTGGGGTCCCTTATACCTATGCCTCCTTTTTCTTTAGGTTTACAAGCTATGGTCCATTTTACCAAGGCCCATTTGTGATTAATGCTTGTTGCACCCCAGAGGAAGTTACGCTGAAGGGACTTTATTTTTTTGATGATCCATTTCGGCACAGCTAGAATTGAAAATAAGTATAGCGGCATAGCTTGCAGGACAGTTTTGATTAGCACCAGACGACTTGCTATGTTTAGAGTTCTGTGAGTCCAAAGATTGAGGCGGGATTCAAGTTTTTGAAGGAGCATACGCCAAGAAGTGTGCTTTAGGGTAGAAGCAATGAGAGGGGCTCCAAGGTATTTAGAGGGGTGAGAGTCGATGGAGAAGCCTAAAATTCGAGCAATGGAAAATTGGATGACAGGGGTAGTGTGGAGAAGAAGATCTGCAATTTAGCCTTATTGATACTGGTAGCAGAAGCCTCAGAGAATTCATTCAGCAGGGATTTGAAAAGAGATGCTTCCTGAAATGAAGGGTAGCCAAAGAGCATATTGTCATCCATGAATTGTTGATGAGTGATGGCAGGCAAGTTGTGAATGGAAAGACCTTTGAGCTACTGCGAGAGGAGGGCCTGCTCGATGTGGAGACCCAGGCCTTCAACCATTAACATGAAGAGGAAGGGGGAAAGAGGATCTCCTTGCCTGATTCCTCTCGAGGGACTAAAAGGGCAGGAAGGGATGCTATTTATGAGGATGGAGAAGAAAGTTGAGGAGATAAGGCTCATGACCCATCTTACCCACATTGGAGAGAAGCCAAAAGTAGTTAACATTTTTTGTATGTAAGTCCAGCTGAGCTTATCAAAAGATTTTGAGAGGTCAAGCTTAAGAATCATACCTGCTTGTTTGGAATTCTTGAGGGAGTGAATGACCTCGTGAGTGAGGATGATGCCATCTAGGATCTGTCGTCCTTCCACATAGCCCGATTGTTCGGGCGAGATCAGCATGGGTAGTAGCAGCTTTAACCTGTTGGCAATGACCTTGCATATCACCTTGTAGATTACATTAGAGAGAGCAATTGGTCGAAATTTATCCGAGGTAACAGTGTTCTCTTCTTTTGGGACTAGTGCAATGAAGGTTGCATTGAGTGATGGAAAAAGCCAATGAAGAGTGCACGATTCCTCCACCACAAGCCAGACTTCTTCCTTTAACATCTCCCAGAAAGTGTGGAAGAACGTGGTGGTAAAGCCATCCAGGCCAGGGGCTTTACCCTCCTTGAGCTGGTGCATTGCTGCATCCACCTCCTGTTGAGTAGTTGGGCACAGAAGGAGTTCATTATGCTCATCTTTAATGATCTTAGGCATGTTTTGAATGATTTTTTCTATAGCATGCTGCCTATCCGTGTGGGGCTCTTGATGAACCTGCTAGAAATGTCTTAGAAACTCCTGTTCAATTTCTGCATGGTTTTCCGCTCTCTTCCCTTCAGGATTCTGGATGAATGAAATGGTATTGTGCATTCATCGTTGGATAGTGGTGTGATGGAAGAATTTGGTGTTCCTCTCCCCCTCTTTCAGCCATCTAATACGGGACTTCTACTTCCACAATATTTCCTCCTGCTTTCTTCGCTCCTCCAATTGTTTATGAATGTGTTGTTCCTGAGCCAGAGTTCCTTCATTGTGTCCCTCCTTGATAATTTATTGCTGGAGCTCTTTCATTTCCTTGTCTAGATCCTGTTGCACTTGAAAAATGTTGCCGAACGTTTCTTTGTTCCAGTGCTTGATTTGGGCTTTCAGATATTTGAGTTTCTGTTGAAACTAATACATTTTTGTGCCCTCTGGCTGGGGAAAGGATTTCCATGTGGAACTAATGAGGTCTTTGAAGGCGGGGTGGGAGAGCCAAAATGCCTCAAAGTGAACGGGTCACCTAGTTACATTACCCGGTCTTTGCCACTGGAGGGAGATAGTCCAGTGATCCAATCCAGAGTAAGGGAGAATTGTTGTCGTTATGTCGCCTCCAAGATGCACTGCATTGTCAAAGATGAGATATCTGTCAAGTTTGGAAGCAATTTTCTGTCTCCCTGTTCTTCGATTACTCCATGTATGCATGCCATTGCAAAATTGCATGTCAATTAGAGAGTTATTTTGGATGAATTCCTTGAAGTAGGTGTGTGCCTGCTCCAACCTAGCTCTCCCTCCTATCTTTTCTTCTAGCCTTGTTATCATGTTGTAATCGCCCCCCATTATCCAAAGAGTGTAAAATCCATTAAGATTGAACGCTTCTAGAGTGTTTAGTACAACGATTTTGCTACTCACTTCCTGTGGAAAGTAGACATTGGTCAAATGTCCATGGATATTGGTGCCAATGATGTGAAAAGTGGCTTGAATAATGTGGTGAGAAGCGTGGATGTGTGTCAGCATGATCGCTTGTGTATTCCATGCAATAGCTAGTCCTCGTGAGGCTCCAAAGGCGTCCACTGCAACTGAGTGACAGCGAGGCCATGCCTTGGAAAGAATGTTTGCCAGAGTGATATTGTTACACTTCGTTTCTTGAAGAAAGAGAATCTGCGGCTGCTCCTGCTTTATCATACTTTTTATTAATCTGAGTTTCCCCGGGCTATTAAGCCCTCTTATATTCCATGAAGTAAGCTTCATGATTCACTATTGGGAGTGGGCTTGTAGTACTTGGTCAGCTTGGCATACCTGCCTAAATCCACCAGGATTTTCCCTATAGCAATAGTTCGCTGAAGATCTGTTCTTCTCCCTCGCTTTTTAGAATCTTTAGGGAGGAAGCCACCATCCCAATGACTACTTGGTTGGATGCCAAGCTGTTGTTGCTGGTAACCCCTCTATATGATGACTTACAAATTGCTGAGTTGGTGCTCTGGAATCTTATCATAGTCCTTTTTTTTGTAGACCTGCTCCAACTCCAGTATGTCAAGACCACCTAGGTCAATGCTCTCAGGTTCTTCATCCATTTGTTGTGCCTGGTTCTACTCGTTTGCGATGATTGCTAAGCTTAAGGACTAACTGGGATCACTGTCCATGTCCATATCTTTTGTTTTCCTATTCGAGGTTTGCCTGGCCTCCTTTGGGGTGTTATTGGTGGTAAAAGGGGAACGAGTTACGTAGGGGTAACCGGGGGTGGTGGGGAATGCAAAAGAGGAGGAGGGCTTGGGGTTGGGTGTCGGTTGCTTGGGATGGTCTTCAGAGGTTTTAGCCAGGATTTCAAAGATGTTGCTAGTTAAGGGTAATGAGGCAGTGTCCTGCTGAGGTTTCTTCCTTGAAGAGGGTTTCTTGTGCGATCTTTTGCGACTAACTACTTTGACGAAGCCATCTTGGTCAGATTTGTCTAAGGGGAAACAATTTTGGGCCCTGGCATTTTGAGGACAATCTCTAAAGAGGTGGCCTAGGGTATGACACTTTTGACGGCAAAAGGGAACATGTTCATAATCCAGAGTTTGAATCCATTCATAGTCATCATGGAAAAGACTTACCGAATCTGGGAGGGGCGTGTACAATCGCATGAAGACGCAGATCCAAGCATAGGAGGTGTATCTACACAACTTTGTCTCTTCCACCAATTTTATGAACTCCCACAATCCATTTCCTATGCCTTTAAGCGGTTCTTCATCCTATTATTCTGTTGGGAGTGAATACATCCTGATCCATACTGGAGCCCAGCTGAGATCCTCCTTGTCCGGGTAGAATCTCTCCACCAATTCTCTTAAATACAAGCCTGTTGAGATGAAGAAGTAGGGTCCTTCGTCCATGATCCGTTTCCTGTCTTCAATGCAGATGAAGATCGTTGTAAAGAACCCCTTTGGTCCTAGCTGCAGGGTGACATGGCCTTTCGACTTCCATTTGGCTGAGATCCAGTCTTGTAGAGCTTTTTCTGTCGGCCAGAAGCCGATAAATTTACCAATGAGCATGTGGTCCTTCATAAACTGGATATGCCCATTGATCCTATGGCTTGGGAGTTCTATCTTGGGCCTTTCGGCAGCCATTGGTTTGCATGTCTTCAACGTGACTCTAGGTCGTTCCTCTAACTTTGGTTTCCCCTCTGGTGTCACTTTGCTCTCATCTGTCTGGTTCGTAGACGCATTTGTCTTGTTTGCCAATGGAGGATCGTTGTCTTTTTCTTCTTGACCTCGCTCCAAGGGTTGAGTCCTTGGCTGCATAGGAGGTTCACGGATGGGTGCATGCGAGGACTTGGGGGTCCCCCCCTTGGGAAACTCCATTCACGCGATGTTCGACCAAAGGAGCTTAGAAATGCTACGGCTGTTGTTCGTTCTGAAGGGTGAGAGTGTGTGCAGGTCGCGCAGTCTGCGCCATCGCAGGGTTTCCCAGAACCCTAGATGTAGAGCTCTCCACTGTCTAGGATTCCGTTGATACCGTATTTCTTTTCAAGGTACATTTTCAACATTTTTTAAAAGTGACGTTAAAAATAAAATATCATGACTCTGAAAAATTTTAAATGTCCAACAATTTTCAAGCATGACATTAAACATAAAATATCACGTCTTTGAAAAGCCTTAAAATTCCAACGATTTTTAATCATGACATTAAATTTAAAATATCACTTCTTTGAAAAATCTTAAAATTCCAACAATTTTCAAGCATGATGCTAAGAAAAAATTCTTATAACTGTTTTCAACCATAGCATTAAGGATAAAATATCACGACTTAAAAAAACATTAAAATCTTGACAATTTTTCAA
>APFE030902604.1:0-18890 GCA_000404065.3 Pinus taeda | reverse complement strand
TGTATTACCAACATGAAAATCACCAACATTTAAAAAAATTATCCACACTTAATTCATTAGAAAATTTAAAGTGCAATAGATAATCCCTCTAAACAAAAAGGGTTGATGCTCATGAGCACTATTCAAAATCAAGATGAAAATCACTAACAAAAAAAGGAAAATGTTCACACTTGATACATAAAAAAGACATTATAGTGTAAAAAATAAGCCCTCTAAAAAAATGTGTTGATGTTGCATCATCACTTTTCAAAATCAGCATTTTAATCACTAACACTTAAAAAAAATTGTTCATATTTGATACATAAAAATATTAAAGTACCAAAAATATGCAACAAAAAAATGGGTGTATTTTGAATCACCATTTTTCAAAATCGAGTGATTTTTTGCTACCTCAAAAAAACAGGTACTAGGTAATTTTCTCATTTGATCGATAACTAAGTTCTTCTCCTAACCTAACACATCTAAGAATGTTGACACCTTAGAAGGTGGAGGAAAGAATAAAAAGGGGAATATGTTTCACCTATGACAGTAAATACAATAAGAGGCATAAATTCCATGAGAAGAAATTATTGTACATAGTTTATGAAGAGGAAGAAGATTAAGAATTGGAATTGTCACAAAATATAATTTTAAAAGAGACCACTCCAACATATCTTGTCATGCATTACCTCACATAAGTACTCACATGTCCTCAAGATAGAAGGATATATCAAAATGAAAAATGTAACAATGTTGATTGATCCAGGAAGTACCCATAACATCAACAATTACAGATTGGGAAAACTTCTCAGTTACATTGTATATCCATGAGTACCAATTTTTTTGGCAATGATTACAGATGTAGGTACCACAAATTTCTCAGGAAATTTCCATAATCTTAAACTTAATATTAAAGATGGGTGTATTTTTTTATATTCCCATTATTACAATGTAAATGGGTGGTTTTGATGTTGTATTAAGATTGCAATGGTTACAATAATTGAGAAAATTAGCTTGCAATTTTCAAGATATTTTCATAATATTTCATCAAAAGGAAAGGAAATTGATCGTAGAGGTATATAAGGGAAACCATGAAAAGTGATAAAATCTAATAGCCCACCAAAATTACTAAAAAATGGACACCATGGTGTAATTGCAAAATTTTGTTCATTAGATGTTCAAGCATCTATATCCTCTACTCCATTAGATCTCTAAAAGGTTATCAACAATAATTTAAAGGTATTTGGAGAGATTCCTAGGTTCTTCCACCTTCTTGAGATCATGACCATGATATTAGTTTGTGATGGACTGCTTGCCGATTCTAAAGACAATATTCCAAATCTGGTTGCTATATCTTCTATGTCTTCAATTTGTTCCTTTGCCAATTCCTGGAGATCCTCAGTCATGAACTCTCTCTCCCGCAATATATATAATGCTTTGTAGATCTGTCACAATGTTAAAGGAACGGTATATAAATATTCTGCGCACAAACTCTTTTTTTCACAAATATATGAATGTGGGTATAATACTCCAGGAAACGGTGGCGCACAGCCTTTCCACGGGTTTTTACACAATTTCATAGGACTTGCAACAATGCACAACTTCTTTTAAACTTATAACTACACCATACCATATTCCAAACAAACATTGTATTTATCTATGGAAGAACAGCACATTGGTTTCTGAAGGCTGCGCACGGATTTTGGACCACACTACAATTCAAACCCATTAACAATCAACACAGTGTTTTTAATTTTCAATAGCTGCGTAATTCCATTATAAGGACAGCGCACTGGCAGCGTGCAGCAATTCCATGAGCTACGCCCAACGTGTTGGCAATTATCGATACCACGCTTTCAAAATACAATTAAAATGCTGTGTAAAATATAATTGACCCGGGTTGTTTTTAATTTCCACCGTATTTCAATTCAAATGCCACCGATTCCTATTGAAATTCTATGCAATTACCATAGGTTAAATGAATTCTACAGCATTCAACACTTAAAATTTCACCGCTTGTGTTTAAATTTCAGGAGCCTTCAATCTCAGAATCAGAAACCGACCATATACACACAGCTTAGTAAATTAAAGCCACACACATTTTTTATTAAAACTGTCCAAGTTATGAACAGCGTGGGTTCCTCCTTTTACATAGCTAACACCACATTTTTCTTTTACAGGTCCGCGCTCCTATATCTGTACCAAGACATTTTTTTTTCATACATAAAACAAATTTCTAATTCTACTCTTGCCTGAAAAGAAACCTTCCCTACTTAGCGGCTGAGTTTTCCATCTTTTTCTTTCCTATCTCTAGCTACCTTATTACAAAAGCAATTACATTTAGAACGTAGAAATACCTAAAAATCTTAGCTTTTCCTTGTTTTTTCTCACTAATAATCTAATCTGCCTTATTCTATCTAGAAAAGATGGCATATTCTATTTCTAAATTTAACTAAAAAACATGGGAAACAGCAGGCTAAGGATCCCACTCCTTGCCTGTAGACTTTTTTTGATTTTTTTATGGAATAAATCAGAAGATTTTTCCTCTGAATTAGATGCTCCTGCATCAGATTGCATCCTAGAATTGTACAACAAAATGATATAATGGAAGCAATATGTGAAGGTATGCAAGATAATTTAGCAAGTATAATAGGACCTTAATGAAGGAGAGAAATTATGTGAAAAATGATTTTATTGGTATAAATATCACTTATAATTATGTAATAATTCCATACTCAAACAAGAGGTATTTTTGGAATTACACGGGTCTTTTATAGGAAGACATTCAGAGGTCTTTAAGACGTAGAAACGGATAAAGTAATATTCTTTTGGGGATGGTCTTAAAGCATATGTGATTTTTTTGGTCAGTAAATTTTTGGTATGCCAACATAATAAGGGAGAGGAAACGAATACCCTAGGGATCCTACAACCATTAGCCATACAAAGCCACTATCAAGAAAACGTTTCAATGGATTTTATTATAGGGTTACCGAAATATAAAGCAAATATTGTCATTATGGTAGTGCTAGAATGAATGAAAAAGTAAACCCATTTTTTTCTCTTTATCATCCTTTTAAAGCAAGCGTAGTGGTAGAAGAATTGATGGAAATAGTCGAAAATCTACAGAGAATCCTAAAGATTAATGTAAGTGACATAGATCCAATTTTGACTCAGAACTTTTAGATTGAATTATTTTATGGTTTGGGTACTCAATTGGTTCACAAATCATCTTACCATCTTTAATTTTATGAGAAAACCTATTTTGTGAATAAATATTTATAAGGATATCTATGCTTCTTTGCATCTAATAAACAAATACAATGGGTCAAATGGTTCCCTTGGGAGAATGGTGGGACACCATATAATTCCATAGCTCATAACAAATGTTCCTATATATTAAAATTTATATATCATCCTCCATCCGTCATATCAATATTGAAAGGGACTACAATGACTCAAGTGGTGGAGGACCACACAGTGCACCAATAAGAGATTCTTAAACTATTTGAGGAAAACTTGGTTCTAGCACAAATAGGATGAAACAATAGGTATATCGAAATTATTGTGAAGGGGAATTTGAAGTGGAAGATTGGGTATTTGTGAGACTACAAGAATATGAATAGATGTCACTCAAGTAACAAAATAAGGATTATAAATTAGCACAAAAGTGTTATGGCCCCTATATTGTATTGCATGGGATTTAAAGTATGGATTACAAATTGGAGTTGCCTCCATCTTCACACACAAATCTATTCTTGCAAGTTTGTTTATTAAAAAGGGTATTTAGTGACAAGATCCTAGTCCAAAATATTTTAGTAGAGATTAATGAAGAAGGGAAAATCACATTGGAATTGGAAATAATCATGGAAACAAGTATTAAGTAGTTGATAAATTGATCAATTACTGAGTACCTTGCCAAATAAGAACCTTCTAATGGAAGAGGTAATGTGGGAAGTTGAAGTAATCATAAAAAAGCTAACACTTAGTAGATTGTTGAGGTAAACACTTGTTTGAAGGGGATGGACATGTAAAGGCATAGATAATCCCCATGTTATCCCTAAAACCTCTTACTAAACACTATATATTGAGTTATATTGTTTTTTCATCCAAAACCTTTCATTATACCATTTAATTATAATTTCAACCTTTGTCTCCTATATATACACTAAGGATACATAGTCTTACGATCAACCTATATTGTCTTATTAATTTTATTCATCAAAAAAGGATGTTTCCCCTTACAATCAAACTATAACTATTGCCTTATTCTTACATTTAAGGTGCATGGTTCATAAGTATGGTAAACATAATAAGGTAATATTATCAATAGGTGCTACAAGTAGAAAGGGAATTTTAAAGTTAATAAACAATGGTGTGTTTAGACCTATGCCTATTGTATCATTAATAAAATTTGTGTACTATGTTTCATTAATAGATGATTTCCTGAGGAACACATGGATTTATTTCCTCCAGTGGAAATGTAATGTGTTTCATAAATCTAAAGAGTTTAAGGTCTTCATGGATAATTACATAAAGAAGAAAATTAAGGTGTTGAGGATAAACAATAGTGAAGACTTGGAATTATATAAGAAGTGTGGTATAGAAATGTAAAAGACTACTCCATATACACCTAAATAATATGGGTTTGAATGAAATATAAATATGATGTTGATGGAAATATAAAGGAGCATGCTAAATGTTGCCAAGTTAAGCTAGGAAATTTTAGGAAGATGTAGTTGATACCGCATTTTAGGTAGTAAAACAATCAACCTCATGAACACTAATTGATGAGAATGTACATAGAAACATTGATAAGCCCTTGATAAACCCCATGTTAAACTAAAAACCCTTTTTTTATCTGTAGATTTGGAGTTACTACATTTATATGATAATATTTTTATGGAGGGTATAACTTTTCAGTGCACTCTTTGATTATATATGTAACCCTTATCTCATATATATGTACCAAGGAGAAATACCCTTAGGATCATTATATATTATCTCATACATTTTGTTCATTGAAAAAGGAGGGTATCTTTCCTTTTGTGGACTACAATTATTGGCTTCTTATCACCTTTTAGGCACATATTCCATAACATTTGACATCAAAGAATACAAGCCTAAGATTTTGTTGCTTTGAATGAGTCATCATGCAATTTTCACTATAGGTTGTTTATGAAATAGTTATGACAATGAAGCTTTTAAGGGATTGAGTAAAGGTCTTGGACTGAATAATATCAATATTTTGGATTTAATCTCACTATAAATTTGGATATATACTTGATGGAAGTTAGGGTTTGTGATGAGTCATGAAATCAATTTCAAACAAGTGCTTTTGAAAGATTTGTTGTAGCCTTCTCCTAGAGCATATTCAAATAGTAACATTTCAAGAATATGAGGATAGGTACTAAGGTACTTGATGTAAAAATGTTAAAATCATGTTTGATAAATTGTACACATGGGGCACTATACAAGTTTTCTCTTTGAAAGAGGCCAAAAATCAACAATTTTTTGGAAAGTTACCTAAAATTCACTGTGTACATCATATTTGGGATTGACTCATGGAATTGCAGAGAAGATATATAAGAGTATTACATGAAAAAAATAGATTTAGATGTGATTAATATTTACATATATAATATGACAAAGGTTTGCCATCTAGAGAGTCTACAATCTATGGTTTCAAAAGGTACATAACTTACAATTGGCATACATTTTGACTATAATATTTAATTTTTGGTGATTAAAAACTTTATGATAAAGAGAAAAAGTGGATAATTATTAGTTACTCATATGGCCCTTGATGTTTCTTTAAAGGTTAATTCACCACTTTAATCTATAGAAACCTCAGGCATGACTCATGAAGAAAAAGAATATTTATAGTAATGGGTATCCAAATTGGAAGGTCAAGTGCCACATATGGAACAAAGGATGAAGGAAAACAAGGAAGACATGTAAAATTTCAAGGAAGAGATATAGAAAAACCATGACTAAAAATAAGGAAAAGTAAATAATTAAAAACCATTCTTTTAAAGGATCTCTCTAGAAGGATTATTGAGATCGAAAGGAAATCATGACCATGAGGAGAAGTATGGTGTTGAGGCTCAATCACACATGGGGAGAATTTTATCACAGTTGGAGAAAATAAATATTGAATCACATAACAATAATTATGACTTTTCAATCCAAGTTCCACATCATCATAGCTTGATGTCAACAATAACTTCATTTTTAAGATCTATATAAGGATGCTTGATGGTAACTACCCTAAAACATTGTTATTCTAGATGAAGCGATACTTTGATATACAATAAATTGAATCGTTATAAAGATTAACCATGGTATCCATATATTTATCAAATGTCATTTTTATGGTATACTTATGTGAAAGGAAAAAGGATTATATTTCATATATGTTTTTTTTATTGGAGGAAATGATATGACATTATTGAGATATTAATAAAAATACATTCTTTAGTAAATTGGTAAATATTCACTAAAAAGGTCAAATTACATAACATAATCAACAATTCAAAGTTGAATCTCAACACTAGAAGAACATCTAATATGATAATTTTTTATACCTTGTTAATGAACCTTAAAGGAAAGCATCCAACATGAGGAGAAACTCCTTAAAGCTAGATCCATATAGAATTCTTTGAGTCTAGAAAATAAATTTTAAAACAAAGTATGGATACTAGAAAATTGTTCACTAAAAACTATTGAGAACATCATGCCCCCTCTCTTAAACTGAAAACATTAACACTTTAATAATTGGATGAAAGAAGACAAAAAGAGACTATGTTTCAATTGTGACAAGAAGTATAGTAAGGGGCATAAATATGCTAAGAATATATATCTATATAGATAGTGAGTATGAACAAGATCAAGAATTGAAACTGTTATAACATCAAGAGATAGAAGAGGCTATTTTAATAATATCTTTCCATGCATTTGCCATTATCAGTACTCCAAAATCCATATAGATATAAGGACATATCAAAAATAAAAGGCAACAATGTTGATTGATTGTTCCCATAACTTAACCAATTAAAAATTGGAGAAACTTCTTGATAGATTTTTATTTGCACCACTATAATTTGAAGAAATCATTGAACGTGGAGATACCATAATTTTCTGAAGGAAATTCCGTAACATTAAGTTGAGTATGTTGGATTATTTTAATATTTAATCCCATGATTGTAATCCAAGTGGGTGTTGCCAATGTTGCATTATGGGTCCAATGGTTATAATCATTGGGGACAATGGCCCTTAATTTTGAATAGATTTTGATGCTATTTTCCTTATAGAGAAAGGAAATTAGGGATAGAATGATCCAAGGGAAGCCCTCTAAAGTGATAAGCTTTAGTAGCATGAAAAATTACTCAAAAGGGAACATCATGAGGTAATTGCAAAATTACGTTCATTTGATATTCAAACATCTATAACCTCTTCTCCAATGCATCTCCAAAATCTTATAAAAAATTATTCCAATGTATTTGATAAGATGCATGAGGGTCTACCACCTACTTAAGACCATGAAAATGCTATTCATTTGCATCATAAAAGTGTACTACCTAATTTTAGGCCTTATGGGTATCCATATGCATTGAAGAGAGATTGAATGTCTAATGTAGGAATTCTAAGGGTTTATGTCATTCGCCCTAGCCAAAGAGCTTTATATTCAGTAATGAAAATGGTTAAAAAAATTGATGGTTCATGGCATATGTGTCTAAGTTATAGATAAATCAACAAACTAACCATCAAAGATAATTTTCCTATTCCTTTCATTGATGAATTATTATATGAATTACATAGATACATTTCTGTTACTTTGTGTATATCCATTAAGGGTATCATCGAATTAGGAAGAAGAAATAAGACATTCCCAAAATAGCTTTTAGAAAACATGAAGGTCATTATGAGTATCTGGTTATGCCATCTAGACTTACTAATACACCTTGAACATTTCAAAGCTTAATGAACTCTATTTGAAACCCACACTAAGAAAATTTGTATTAGTATTTTTTGATGACATAATAATTTATAGAAAATTTTAGGCATAACATGTACAACATGTTTATATGGTCTTAAAAATATTCGAATAGAAATGACTATATGAAAAGCATTCCAATTATTCCTTTTGGGGTTCAATAAGTGGAGTACTTGGGTCATACTATATCTCTTGAATGTGTCAAAGTGTATCGTAAAAAAATTAAACCTATGAGGGAATGGCCAATCCCAAAAAAAAAAAATAAACTTATAGCATTATTAGGGTTGACAAGATATTACCGCAAGTCTTTTACGAATTATGGTAAAATAGTAGCACATTTAACAAAATTATTAAATAAGGAAGCTATATGTACCATTCCTATCTTGGCCACACCTGACTTCATAAAAAACTTTATGGTGGAGTTTCATGCCTTGGGTCAAGGCATTGAAGTAGTTGCAATGTAATAATTAAATCCACTTTACTTTAAATGTAGTGAAGTTAAAGGAAAGAATTTGCTCAAAATAATTATATGAGAAATAAATGTTGGCCATACTACATGTGGATAAAAAATAATTTCCTTACCTAATAGGAAGACACTTCGAAGTAAAATTAGTTCATGATAGTTTCAATTCCTCATTAGAGCAACAATTGTCTTTACAAGAGAAATAAAATGGGTTACAAAGATGCTAGGTTACAATTTTGAAATTATCTAGAAAAATGGAAAACATAATATGGCAATAGATGCACTTTCAAGTAAAGAATAATAAATCAAAGGTTTACTATGTGCTACTTATAATTCACAATCTAATTGGGTGGAAGAAGAAATGGTAGAATGGAAGCAAGATAAAAAGGTATGTAATATCATTCAACAGCTACAAGAGGACCAAAGTGCATTAGACAACAATATGTGGAAGAATGATCTATTGTTGTTTAACCGTTATCTATATTTATGTAAGAATTCACAACTCAAACAAAATGTCCTTTTGGAGTTGCACACTTCTTCTATATGAGAATGTTTAGGATCCTTGAAAACTTACCACATAATCAAGAAGGTTTTTTTCTAAGAATGTCTTAAATACAATGTTTAACATTTTTTAATGGAATGTGTGGTTTTCTAATATAATAATGGATAGATAGTGAATAATTGGTGTCTCAAACAACCATTAGCAATAATAGGTAAACATTGGGAAGAAGTTCCAATGAGTTTTATTACAAAAATTGCCCAAATATGAACAGAACAATGTTAGTACGGTATTGGTAGATTAACTAATAATGTATTCCCATTATTTATATCTCTATCATCCTTTTAAAGAAATTATATTGGTAGAAATGCTCATAGAAAATTTCCAAAAGCTGCATGGAATCTCAATGATCATTTTTTAATTGACAAAGATCTATTTTTCATTGGAAATTTTTGGACTCGATTAATATTTTGTTTGGGTACTCAATAAACTCACAACTCATCCTATCATCCCCAATATAGTGGAAAAATAATATTGTATATGCACATTTAGAAGGATATATTTTTTCTCTAGATTTGATATATAGACCTAATGGTTCAAATGTTTTCCCTCGGCTTAATGGTTTTGTAACACATCCTTATGTACTTCATAAAAAATGTATTCAGTTATAGAACAATATGGATATCAACCTCCATCCATTACATCACCCATAAAAGGCACTACAAAGGCTCAAGAAATGGAGTACCATGTAGGGAACCAACAAGAGGTTATGAAAGTATTGAAGGACAACTTTCTTATAACACAAAATAGGATGAAACAACAAAAAAATAAACATTGCAATAAAAGGGAATTTGAAGTGTACGATTAGGTATTATTGAGACTAAAAATGTATAAGCATATGTCCCTTTAGTAAAAAAAAAGGAAAATAAATTAGCATCAATTATGTGTTATAAACCTTGAGCACTACTGGAGGGAGGATGAATGAGTGGTGTGACATGAGAAATTTTTACTAATTTTAACTTCAATTGATTCATGCATTAATCTAACCAAAAACATATTAATAGATCATCGCATAAACATATAATAATGTGAGAAACTAAACCAATACAAGCATAAGAGAAAATATTCACAACATAATAATCATACAAATGAGACAAAAGTATATCTAGTGGAAACCCTTTCGAGAGAAAAACTACCCTTGTTGTTGTTTTGGTACTCTACATGTTATATTATGTATCAAGAAGAAATATGTATTTTACATAGATTTATCACTACCACTAGCTATGAGAATTGACCTCATATACAAATAGCTAGCCACCACCACTCAAGAGACTCGATCCAAAAAATATAGTGAGTTGGAAACCACCAACTATTCCAGCTACCATTGGGAATAAGTGATCACTTCTACAGCACTGCTACTAGCATACACTAGCACAAAATCAATGCTCCAAGTTAGAAAGCATCCATTTGCTAGAGGCCACTCCTCGACTACTCTATGTGGACATTGATTTCAGTCATTTTCAAACTAGATCACCAAGACACTTTTCTCAACAAGGCTCATCTTTGCTATCAAACCTCAACATCAAGATAGACTTAGAAAACCATAATAAAAGAAGCCACAAACAATATTATCTCTACTCTGTTGGAAATAATACTGAGAGGGGGGGTGAATCAGTATTATCTTATCAATTTTTTTTTTTTTTCAAACCCATAACACATATGCTACTTCAGTTAGAGAAAATCGCGTATATATGCAACTACAGATAAGGAAACTTGCATATACCATACAGATGTATAATTTAAAATGTTCTACAGATGTTGAACATTAATTTGTGCATCAGGATAATATAAACAGTAACCAGGAACAGAAAAATAGAGCAGAAAACAATCACACACAAGAACACAAGATATAAGGTGGAAACCCAATGTGGGTGAAAACCACCTACTGCAATATGTCTCTATCTTTTCAATTAGAAACTCCTTTTTACAATGATTCTGTACTGGTTCAGTCCTTTACCAGTACGTGGGTTGCTACCTGCAGAGAGCTACAACCCTCTCTCGTTTTCTAGCTTCTCCTGGAAGGGAGCTACAACCCCCTTAGTTCTTGTACTAGTTGAGATACTAGTACGCAGGCTACACCTGCAGAAGACTACAACCTTCTCTTCCTTCCAGGGACCATGTTTCATAAATTTTTAGACTGGATCCACAAATAACATCAATCAAACATCAAGAATTTCTGCATCAACCAATCACCTTTTCACCAATCAAAACTAAATCAAAATAAACACTTCTCTAGCGATTGTACCTAGATCATAATAATGGTAATCACACCCCACTTCTGAACCCAGAACATTGTAGCAATAAACAGAAGCAGCTAGAACATAAATCGAGAGATGTATGCTACTTCACTATTCAGGAACCTCCGTACAGATCTATAAATTCATTCTTTCAAACATTCAGATATTAGTTAAACCAGATTATCATATTTATAGATCAAGTGTGCATCACATATCACAGATCAAAATAATATAGAGATACCACTATTCCAAACCTTAAGATTTTGACCCATCAATAGAACTTATCTTTCTCCTTGTGCTCAGGTTCCTTCTTCATTCAGATCCAAATCTACACCATAACCCAATCACAGTATTCCAGATCTAGCACTTTATCAAATATTCAATAATTCAGAAGATGCCTTGCCAAATGATCTCCTTCCTCTTTTATAGCCTTAGACCTTTCACAATACCACGGACCGAAAACCATAACAATTCAATACCAGGAACCCAATACTTAGGATCAACACTTATGACAAGATACCATGGCCCAAAACCATAGGTTCAAATACCAAGGACTAAATACCACGGACCAAAACCATAGGATCAAAAACTGTCGGACTAATACCATGAACCAACCATAGATTCCATGTGTTGTGTGTTTTTCTGCATGAAGTTGCGGTGACTTTTCTCTGCATTGAAGTGATGAGGCTTTTTCCTGTATTGAAGGAATTTCTCTATTCTGAAAGTGGCGTGTAACTTTTCTCGTTCTTGAAAGGAACTGTTTCTCTGCGATGAAAGTGTTAACTTTTCTTTTGATGAAATACTTCTTGCATGAAAGTGCTATGAACTTTTCTCTGCATGAAAGGAATTTTTCTCTTCATGAAGTGTTGTGACTTTTCTCGATGGCACTATATTATCATTGGGTGAGTGGTTTCCTCAGATACAAAATATGTATCTAATCCACATACCCTAGAAAGTAAGTGCCTACATACATACATTCAAATCCCCACACTAATATCCAATATAGAACAAACTCCACTAGTCAGAACATTTCCCAAAAAAAAAACCTTTTTCCAAAAAACTAGAAACATGAAAACAGTATGGAATTTTTCCATATGCACCATCATCCCTGCAAGATAAATGTCAATTGAAGATGTAGATGCACTCCTCAATCCATTCACTGTTATCAATCTCTAAACCAAACCATTATTCTTCTCATTTGTCTCTGCTACAGACTTTAGATTTGCTTAATCTGCTACCATATTCACTCACAAAATGTAGTATATTTGTTCACAAATATGGATGGAGCATTCTTCCTTTCTGTGAACCTCTGATGTTCTCAATCACATGAACCAACCATATCTCAAATCCAAAATGATATATTTATAAAATGTTGGGTGAATTCCACTTTTGTAATTAGCACATAGGTGCACTAAGTTGACGAAATCCATCCATAACCATCTTGTGCACTAAAGGCATTCACACACATTCAAGTAATTTTTCAACCATTCGAAAACTTTACCTCCTAATTACAAAACTTTTGAGAATTACCAAGTTGAATATCTCGTGATATGCATGATGAATGTATAGCAATTTTCATTTTTGGCCATAGACGCAGGGATAACACAAGAAATATTAGCTAAATCCCCACCCATAACACTAGAAAATATCAACTAAAGGACTACAACTGCACCCATGACACTCCTTCTTGGTGGTTGGGGAAGAGTATAGGGAAAATTAATAGCCCTCCAGCATAGACCCTCTACAAACACCTTGCACATCTTCTTCAGCATTTGTACACAACTCCAAACCTCTTCCAATCTTTGTGACAACTCTACAAATAGGTTTAAAATGACAAAGAAGTGCCACCACCAATTTGACCTAGAATCCAATATGTAAAAGGTTCACATGAGTACCAAAAAGTCATATATTCTCCTGAACAACCTGCATAACTTGCAATAACTTTGTACAAAACTATAACATATTTACAAGCATACCAAATAGGTTGGGACATCAACTGATCAACTAGGCCAAGAACCTCTGCAACAAGTCATGAACACAAAGACCTATATTTCCACACTCATCATCATGGAGCTCAAACATTATCCAACATCCTTTTCATCTCCTATCTACGTCAAATCAATACCTAGTAGATATGCATACAAACCATGAATCTACCACATCAATTCGATCATTTATACCATCATGATGTATCACCAAGTTTACATCAACACAACATGTAGACCATCATAAGGTTGAGATCAATGTTGAAACAAGCTAGCTGCAACCATGAAAACAATGCCAACACAAGCTAGATGTAATCATGAAAACCATAATGCCAACATTATGTCTCCTATAAGGTGTTGCAAAGGATTCAAACTATGACTTACTAATTGGAGTTTGTTGAATATTCATGTGCACATATATTTTTCCATGCTTCTTGCTTAAAGAAGGTAATCAATGATAAGATACTAGTCAAAATTATTTTACCAAATATCGATGAAGATAGGAAAATCATAGTAGAACCAAAAGCAATCATAGAAATGAGGATGAAGTAGTAGATAAATCAAGCAACTACTAAGTACTTTAAATTGAAGACTGTATTAGTGCAAAAGGAAAGATGGGAAGATGTGTTACTAAAAAAGAAACAACAACATTTACTCAACAACACTTGTTTGAAGGGGAGAGTAGCACCCCTACTTGACCAATGTATTGTAAATACCATGTACCAAGAAAAGTTAGGATACTAAGCCAAAAATATTAATTAGATTGGTGATCCAAGACTTTAATTTTAAAGGGATGCACCCATTTGTATGTGTGTGTATGTTTCAGGGCCATTGTTCCCCTGTGTATATGTTTCTATATGTTATGAGGATACAAAGACCAATGTTAAAAGTATGTTTAATTTATGTATATTAATAACCACACAATTGCTAGAGACTGAACCAGACCAAAAGAGTATGGGGGACCAAGACAAAAATGAGTTCACGAAAAAGGTTTATATGATTTAATAATTAATAAATAATGGCATAAGAATATAACCAAAGTCCATAAGTGACTTTAGGGTGTGTCAAGCTTCAAACCAAAAAAATGCATGTAAAAGAAGGATGTTTTCCTTGTGAAGGGGATTAGCCAATGAGTTATAATGGACACCTGAGGATGGTAGTAAGACCTATTGGATCCCTAGTGCTGAGAACATTCCTATATGGTGGAGTTGGTCAAACTAGATTTTGTAACACAACCCGAGGGACTGTAGTTGCAGATAAGGGTGTGCACTACTTGGGTGCAGGCAGATGGGGTATGTGAACTTGGATGTTGGAGGTTGTTAAGGTTGAAGACGAGGGTCTGCAGTGTACCTAGAGACCCCAGAGAGTAGTAAAAACTCTTGGAGTGATAGTTCCCTCAAATCTACCTATTTTAATAAGTAAGATGCCCTAGAGGTGGTGGTATAGCCTTATGGACCACAGATGTAGAGAAAGGTGTGCACTACTTGGGTGTAGTTTGATGGGGGTGTGAACCTATAGGTTGAAGGCTACTAGGTTTTTTTTTTTTTTTCTGGTTGATGGTACTAGACATGTACCCATATTTGGGACACTTGTTTCCCATGGTGGTAATGCTGCAAGTCAGGAGCCATCTGTTATTGATAGAAAATGAATAGCATGGTCTATGTCTAGAACGAAATTCAAAATTATACAACCAATTGGATATTTAAAATATAAGTATTTATGTAACATTCACTTAATTATATTGCAATTTCTTATGAACCATTTTCTGTGTTATGTATCAATTTAATTTATTGCGCATGAAATATAGTTGTGTGAAAAAATACATTGCTAAAACTTTGTATTAGATTCCATTTATACATGCATATCACCAAGTTGGAAATATAATGAAAGGGTAGATACCTAAGTGACATGGTTTAGTAGTATTGGCATAGAATTATGCATCAACATTATTATTATTATTATTATTGCTCATTGTACTCTAGTATAGGGGAGATGTATACGGTGAATATATTATATATATATATATCATGAAGACATTTTATAATATTCAATTTGTACTTTTTCTTTATTTATGAAAATTAAACCAATTATTTTTCCAAAGATTATAATATACCATCCACATTAAATTTATTTTATAATAATGTTCATAGTCATATCATAAGTATTATATTTAAAACTTACATAGATTCTTTTCTAAGCACTCTCTCTTTGTCTACTTAAATATAAACCATCCTATATATATCACATTAAAAATTCAATTATAAAAATGATAAAACATGTCAAAAAAGGTGTCAACTACATATACGTACGTATATGTATTATTAGGATTTTAATAAAATTAAAATATTTTATATAGAGTTATGTGATAGATCCATCTTAATTTGGTATTTAACAAGCACTACTAAGATTAATCAAATCTCTTAGGTGAAATTAGGTATGCATATTGAGATATTTGATCCCTCTCAACCCTTAGTAAATCCAGAGTTAAGATAGATATGTTGGATTATTCACCAATACTAAGAATCGGTTGAGTCAATATTGAGCACATTTAAAAAACTTTAGTCATATCATGTAAACACTAATAGTTACCAATGCCATTCAACAATGCAAAACATCACATATAGTACACATGATAGGTTTACATAGAAAACCAAATGGGAGAAAACCACAAAATGATTTTAATATATATTTTGAATATTACATCAACATGAATGGCTAACTTCCAAGATTCTCCAACACCAAATAGAAGGAGGCAACAACCCCCTCGTTTTATCAGCTCTAATTTAAAGGATGCACAAACAGCGTTGAAGCACCAAATTGCCCTAGTGCCACCGAGCTAACCTCAAGTGCTCTCAGGCACCAACCTGAAGGAGACTTAAATATATACCTTGCACGACCCTTCCACCCTAAGATAGAATATGTTCTGAGGCACCAGCCTAAAGGATTCTTTGATCTCCTTCGCGCACCACCCAACCACCCTTAAGAATGAAATATGAATGAATAAGACAGATCACACTGATTATACTACACAATCATTGTACTACACAATCATTATGAACATTTTCCAACCAATGTTGTGAGTAATATGACTATAAATACCATTATTTCATTTTCACTTCACTTCCTCAACTTCCCTTACTATGATGTTATATACACTATCACATTATTGTTGTCATCTCAGAAATCTTTCTAGTTGTACTTAAATTTGTCCACATTATGATGTGAATAACCTAACCTCCTTAAGGAAACTTATTTCTTTAATCTCTAAAACTTCAAGCGACACAAATTTGTAAATGTGGCTATCCTCACAATCCTTTTCACTTTTTCATTTCAAACAGTGGGTTGCTACAAGTCTGAATATTGTTTTTGTGCCCCTTCTTAACATAGATTAGTTGTAGACTTGAATACACATATGGACTAATATATGATATTGAAGGCCATTGTAAGAGCTTCGTTTCCCACTATTTGCATGGCCAATTTTACTAGAATTCAAGAAAAATTTATACCATAAAAAGAGTCTAAGGATGCTCCTAAATTTTGAACTATGAACAAAGAACTATCGTATAAGTTTTGTCAAACAATAGATATTCCTTTAGAGGATGTAGTTTATATCTAATATGAGCATTTTTCACATCAAACGAATGGGTAATTGTAGTATATGTCGACTGAAGGTCAAGAATTTTCCTTGTCTTCTAGCTAACAAAGCTCACTCCTTTTTTTATTGTTTCACTGTCAATGTTTTGCTGGAACAAGTTGTATACTCAACACATAGCTATTGTTTGGGACATTACATATGGGTAGAAAATAAATCTAAATGACATAAAAACTACTAATCAACTGAAATGAACATACATTTAACATCACACGTGTTGATAGACTCCTTCCTATATCATTCCCTCCAAAATAAGGCGTGTTAGAAATAAAATCAAGGTTCTTACTATTCTATGGCATGAAATAGATGGAGAGACTATTGGTTACTACCTTCCAATGGTAGAACCTGCTAGAAATACATCATTTTAGTGGTGACCTTCTGTGGCATATGATGTTTTAGGTACATTTTCTCAACATAATGATGCTTTGATTGAATAATATCATATCAAAGAGCTAGCATTTTTATGTACATTTAGGAACACATTGAAATAATGCCAATCATTGTGCCTTTTTTTATAGATTTTTGGTTCTTGTCTAATCTAAATTACTTAAAGAACTATGAAAAATGAATTCAACATAAATTGTGGATTTATCCCATGGGTTTTTCTGCTCTCTTGTGCATGTAAACTATAAGTGTGTATTGATAGGGTTTGGGTATGCAAGTCCAATGCATGTCAATACATACCCAAATGTGCTTTCTCCAAAATGGAAAAATACATCAAAAATCAAACCAATGATGCATGGAACCTTTCCTACTACAAAGTAAAGGAAAACCCCTTCTTGTCAACTGAAAACCATATTCATGGGAAACCATACTAAGCACACACTCCAAAATATCCTCATCTGCATATTCCTCTAAGTCGATGTGATGACCGCCATACTATGGAACATCCTTACTAAATATTTTTCCTCCCAAATGTGGCCTCAGCATAGGCCTTAGACTACATACGAAACTTTTCTCAGATTTGGCTTCTTTTGGCTCATGATTTTGTCCAAAAGATAGGCTTTAAACCATCTCAACCAAAAAACCTTAATTTAGGCTTCTCATCCCCAAAATAGTCTTCAATTTGGCCTCTGAAAGTCCCCAAAATACGCTTAATTTGGCTTCAAAACATTAACCCAGAACAACTCAAAACTCATCTTTAAGAAAACTTTAGATCTTAGCCTTAGAATAAGGATTTGTCACAGGAAAATTCGGCCTAAAAACAACTTCATGACTTGCCATCTTTCTTGGATAGGGAACTCAGCCTGTTGTACAAAAATTGGTATTTTGTAGCCTCATATAGCCTCAGATAAGGGATTGTGGCCCTAAAATGGATTCCCTAAGTTGGGCTTTAGAAAAAAAAAAGTAACCCAACAAATTATGCCCTAACTATAATGTAATTTGTCCTCCTCAAGAAATATGGATGCCTCAATTTTTTAGAGTCTTTTAATGATTAATGATGATCCAAATAATCTAGAATGCCCTCTTATTTATTCTCCACAACTGGGGTTTGCACAAAGCTTATTTTAACCAACATAATATTAAAAATAAAAACTTTTAAATGGCTTTAAAACCACCCATTCAATAAGCTCACTTGTGTCAGGGTTCTTTTTTGTTGCATTTTTCCTTCGTTAGAGAGGCACATAAATATGTTTTATTCAATGCTTCACTGAAGATCATTATTTGACCCATATGTTATGATTTTAATATTGTACTAGCATGGGGTGAAATGTCCCATGCATTGCACCACACCATCTTCAAATTAGTATATCTCTACAACTAAGAGGAACCATGTGGTGTGCAACCTACGATTGGAAATGTCATGATAAGTACTATCATCCTATGATGGTATTTCTTAAAAATTAACTATATTTACCTCAACAAGTGCGGGGCATATTGATCACACTATTGGGGCTTCTAGGCTTTGGGCTTCCTTTCCTCTCTTCAATGGCTTCTTTTCCATTGGTACTTCCAATTATTGTAATAAATTTATGTATATTAAAATTGTTAGGGTCCCACCCTAACCCCCTTATCTATGTA
>APFE030902602.1:0-33118 GCA_000404065.3 Pinus taeda | reverse complement strand
TCCAGTGGGAAATCTCTGTGTATATGTGTTTTATGTGTTATGCTCTCGCATTTTTATTTTTCCTGTGATTTAGAATTCGTATGCAGGTAATTTCTGTACGGGGTTAAAACCTACACCTTGTTCTTCGGGGCTGATTCAAATTTGATTGTATCCACTAAATCCATCCAAAAAGGAGAAGAATTTCTTCCCTGCAAGGCCATCTAGGACTTGGTCAATGAAGGGAAAGGGAAAATGTTCCTTCTTTGTAGCCTTGTTGAGTTCCCGGTAATCCACACAGATTCTCCACTTCCCATTCTTCTTAGGAACTAACACAAGAGGTGACACCCACTTACTATATGAAATGGGGTATATGAACCCTGCATCCAATAGTTTTTGCAGTTCTTCTTTCACAATGTCCTTAAGAGTTGGGTTCATCCTCCTATGGTGTTGGCGCACCGGCTTGCATCCCTCCTTGATGTAAATGTAAAAACCAAGGGATGCACACCTTTCATTTCCGTATAGTCCCAAGCAAAAGCATCGAGGTGTTGCCTCAACACTTTTCACAATTGTTCTTCTTGTTTGGTCGAGAGAGAAGGGTTGATCTTTAAGGTTCTAGATGGGCCAAACTCTACAATATTGAATAAGTTAGCCCAAGGATTACCCCCATATTCTTTCATCAACTCATCGATTGGTATGGGAGTGGGAGGTTGATTCTAAAGGATATGCTCAATGACATCATCTTCATTAGGTTGCCCCCGTTGAAAAATGTAACTAGGTTCGGTCTTCATAAAATGTATTTGTCAAAATAATTTTTATTATTGTTACAATGACTTATTAAAGCATAGGTTTCATGCCTAGGTTATCATTTAATTAGTCAAAGTCCCCATTGAGGACTCCTAGGATTAATAAGGATTCAATAGAGATTGTATATTTTATGAGACCCTTCTTAGGCTTTTGAACAATGTAAAAATAATTATTTTTGAGTAAAAAATAAATCATGTAACCTCCACACCAAGTCGGCCTCAAGGAAGGCAATTCAGCCTCATTCGAAGGCTATATATGCAAGGCAGATCGACTTCATTTGAGCATCTCACTCTCTCAAGCATAGTTTGATCTTTGGAAGTTGGGAAGAAGTGTGAAGTTGAAGAAAGGGTCCAAAAGGAGTGTGAGTTTGGTCAAGGTGGAAGGGAAGAAGAAAATCAAAATTTTGGTGCCTCTCTCTCTCTCTCTCTCTCTCTCGTGTGGGCTGCTTTAGGAGATCAAAGTCTCCTATTCAAGGTCGAAGTTGTTGCTGATTTCAGAAGCTGCCAAGTCGATGTTGTTAGGGTCGAAGTTCTATTGCTGCTAGGTCGAATGTTGGATCAAAGAAGGAGAGTTTGTCTTGGTGTGGAAGAGGTCTTTATCTAGATAGAAGAGCCTCAAGGAAAACTATCAAAGGAAGAGATTTTGATTGGGTTTTCCCCTAGATAGGGGTTTTTCCGTGGAAGAGTGCCTACATCTTGTTTTTTATGTTTTTGTAGAAATTCTTATTGTAGATTAACCTAATAATGAAATATAACTAAAGCAAAATACTTCAATCTACTTCTATAATCAAACTTGCGTAGGCTTAATAGATTTGAGAGAGATCAAGCATAACACATATAACTAGAAGAGGAATCAATACACATGAAACATAGAAGAATACTTAGGGGAAAGCCTCAACTAAAAACCCCACTATCTATATTATCATACAAGTGGAAATATCTCAGGATTACACATAGCTTTAGCTCTCAGTACAATCCCTCACTGTCGTTCACAGATAGAATAGACTGCTCATAAAACCTTCTCTCTGCCCTCCAAGCTCCTATTTCCTTGCACAGTTTTCCCTGGGTGATCCAGCTATAACCTTGTGTGACACTGATCTCACACTGCTCCAACGCACTATAAAACTGTGCAAATCTCAAGGAATGAATTCCTTCTGCATACAAGAGTTTTCCTTATAAGAAAATTCTATCAATTGATAGTACATTGTCCTTGTCTTCAATCTCAACTGGGTCTTTCTCTGAATAGACATGCTTGAGTTATTCATGAGAGAATCTTCAGTTATCTGGAGTACACCAGTTTGATGCATGCATGCATTAACTGACTGAACTCACAATTAGTTCCTCAAACTGTTTGGAACTAATTTAACTGGACATAACCTAGTTACCTGAGCTAACTAATTAAAACTCAATTATAACTCATCCTTATCTCCTTAATTAAGGGATAACTTCCTTAATTTAAGGAATAACTGTTGCATGACTTCACAAATACTTCTAGCTTGAATTTCTCCAACTAATTAATCCAAGATGAGTTAATTAATTATTTTTCAAACAGCTGGTGAGACTAAATTCGAATTTTAATTCAAGGACAAATTAAAATTGGAATATTCTTGTCGCCACATTTCAACGCTCCCTCTCAACAAGAAAGGGATTATCTGCCACCCCGATCCTGTCTCTATGGAACTCGAATTTACACTTTGACAATGCCTTAGTCAAAATGTCAGCATCTTGCTCCTCAGTCGAAATATACTATAACAACATGATCCTCCTCGCCACACAGTCTCTAAGATGATGATACCGGATATCAATGTGCTTGGATCTATCATGAAATACTGGATTCTCAGAGAGTTTGATACAACTCTCATTATCACAATAGATCATAGTTGGATCCATCCTTTGATCAAACAAACCAACTAAAATTTTCCGCATCCATCTGTCCTCACATGCTGCCTAACTTGCAGCGATGTATTCGGCCTCTGCCGTGTTGAGTGCAACTAACCTCTGTTTCCTGCTATACCAAGAAACTGTCGCCGACCCAAGGTTGAAAATTCCACCTGATGTGCTCTTCCTATCTGATGGACTCCCTACCCAATCTGCATCGGTGAAGCCCTATAGCTTAACTCCCTCTGTTCGTCTGTACCATAATCCATACTGAGATGTGCCTTTGAGGTATCTCAATACATGCTTTGCCGCCTTCCAAAACATCTTGGTAGGCTGAACCATAGCTTGACTCAGTTGCTTCACCGCATAGCACAAATCTGGTCGTGTGTTCACTAAGTACATCAGTGAACCCACAAGCTGGCTGTACACAATAGCCTCTACTACTTCTCCTGAAGTAGCATCCTCTTTCCTCCAGTTACCTGCTAGAGGAGTCTGCATGGGCTTGCACTTCTCCATGTGGAATCTCCTGAGTATCTCATTGGCATACTTGCCTTAAGACACAAACAACTCCCCATCCTTCTACCACACTTCCATGCCAAGGAAGTAATGCATGAGACCCATGTCTTCCATCTCGAATTCTCTTGCATGGTCCTCCTTGCAAGACATGATCAACTGATCATCACCTGTCAATATGAGATCATCAACATAAAGTACAATGATCAATGGCTTAACTTCTACCATGATGTGGTATAAGTTCGCATCCGCTTCACTCTTTGTGAAGCCTAACATGGTGAAGTAGTTGTCTATCTTGGTGTACCAAGCACGAGGTGCTTGCTTCAACCTGTACAAAGCTCTCTTGAGTCAACACACATGCGACTTAGGATCGAAGGTCTCAAAACCTTTCGGCTGCTCTATGTACACCTCTTCCTCAATCTTTCCATTGAGGAATGCAGTCTTCACATCCATTTGATGGATCTTCCAACCCATCTATGCTGATAGTGCCAACATCGATCTAATAGATGAGTACCTTGCAACAGGTGCAAAAGTCTCATCATAGTCAATCCCCTCAATTTGAGAAAAGCCACGGGCAACAAATCTTGCCTTATGCTTCTCCACATTACCATCAGCAGCTTGCTTTACCTTGTAAAGCCAATGGGAACTCACAATTGACTTGTTCTCTGGTCTTGGAACCACATCCCAAACACTGTTCCGAACTATGGAGTCATACTCCTCCACCATAACATCAACCCAAATCGGCTGTTGCATTTCTTCCTGAAAGGAATATGGCTTAGTCTCAATACATTCCCCAACAAGGGCCATGTATCCAGTGTACCTATCAGGTGACCTCCTTTTTCTGCGCTGAGAAGATGGTTCTCCCACATTTTCTCTCGCATCCGACAACAATCTGTCAGCATCTCTTGTGCGCTTCCGTCCATCTTTGGAAGACTCTGCTTGAGTGGATGTCTCCACTCCTAGAACCTCTGCATGTGACTGCTCCACATCAGTCTGAGGCTTCTCCTCCTTAGGAACTAACAGTTCGTAGCTGGTGCTCCCTCTCAAGGGAAACTCTCATGGCCTTCTGCTCATCAAACTTAAGATCTATGCGAACCATTGTCCACCGATTGGTAGGCAAGTACACCCAATAGTTGTGGGGTGTATCAGTGTACCCCACAAGTATCCCCAATTCAGTTTTTGACTCAAGCTTCTTCCGTGCATCCTTTGTCACATGGAAATATACCGATGAGCTAAAGATCCCGAAGTTACCCACATCTGGTCTCTTACTAGAGAAAGCTTCCTCTGGTGTTTTCATCCCAAGTATGCGATGCAGGCTTCTATTATGCAAATAGACCGTTGTGTTGCATGCCTCAGCCCACAAATGAAGTGGTAGCCCTTGGTCATGCAGCATCGCTTGTGCTTCCCCTACAATCGTTCTGTTCTTCCTTTCGGCCACCCCATTCTGTTGTGGGTTATGAGGTGCCATCAACTCCCGTTTAATTCCTTCCGTTGCGCAGAAGTCCTTAAACTCTTGAGAGACAAATTCTCCACCAATGTCGCTTCTCAAGGCCTTGATCTTCTTCCCTGATTCTTTCTCAACCAAAGCTTTGAACTCACAAAACTTTGAGAAGGTTTGGTCCTTCTTCTGCATGAAATAAATCCAGCATTTACGAGAATAATCATCAATGAAAATCACATAATACCTTTGCTTCGCGGTGGATGCCATCTAGAATGGTCCACAAATCAGTATGAACTCGCTCTAAGATCGCTTCTGCTCGACTGTCTTAATCATGAAAGGAAGACTTGGTGTACTTTCCCAAGGTACAACCTTTGCATGTGTCAACTTGCTCAAGTTTACCTTTGGGAAGTCCGATAGATATGTACTGCATTATCTTCAAGGCCCCATGATACAAATGGCCCAACCACCTATGCCATAACTCGCCAATGTCTTGGCTTTGCACCAATTCTACTTTCGAACTCAATGCAGCACAATCATCTACCTCTAGTTTATAGAGATTCTTCACTCGAATCCTGATCCTCTTGGTCTGTCCTGTGGCTATGTGTCTTAGGAACGCCTTTCCTTTACTGAAGACAACATCGTAGCCTTTTTCCTCCAATATTGCAACCGAGACCAAGTTCTTCTTCAATCCAGGCACATACTTCACATCAGTCAAGGTGAGAGGAACTCCATGCTCTCTGAAAAGTAACCGTGCCCACTCCTAAAACACTGTACTTCTCGTTGTCACCCATCTCTATGCGCATCTTGAGGTCTTTCTCCTCCAAGGTACCGAATAAACTTTTACCGTCGGTCATGTGGAAAGAGGCTCCACTGTCAAGATACCAAACACAACCCACCATCGATGAAACCATGCATGCGATGAGGGTGAAATCCATTTCGAACTGAGAGGCTAATGCCTCACATTCCGATCCTTTTGTGGATCCCTTCTTGGACTTCTTCAATGGTAAATTAGTTGCATAATGTCCCATCTCATGACAATTAAAGCATCTCACTTTAGATTTGTCACCCTTCTTCCCTCCCTGGGAAGAATTCGATTTGGAATGGGAAGCCTTCCCTTTCGCTTTCCTTGCCTTACTTGCTAAGGCCAGATTTTCTTCATCATCATTCTTTGATGAAGAACCATCCCGAGTGCTCCTCCTGATCTCCTCCTACATGAGATCCGACCATAGTTGTTCCCAATCCAACAGTTTCTCCCTTCCATTCACAGAGTCGTGGTAGCTATTCCAGGTCTTTGGAAGACTGAGGAGAGCAAGGCTCACCATATCATCATCGACAGTAGTTATTCCCACACTACCAAGCTCATATCTGCAGGTGGTGAGCTTGTTCAGATATGTAGAAATAGTATCGCCCTTCTCCATCTTGATTTTCTGAAGCTTATCCTTGAGCGCCAGTTTCCTCTGGTCACTACTGTTTTGATAAAGGTCCTTCAATGTCTTCCACATTGAAAACAGAGTCTCCTTTCCATGGAGACTCGAGACAATGTGGTCTCGAACTCCCTCCAGAAGAATCTGTCTCGCCTTCGCTACACACTTCTTCCATTCAACCAATTCTTGTGCATTAGTTGCAGCTGGCTTGAGGATTTCTTGATCAATGAAATCCTTCAAACCATTGTCTTCTAATACCGCTTCGATTCTATCCTTCCATGCTATGTAATTCGAACTACCTTCCAAGGCATACTTGAGTCTCAAGCCATAGAACGCCATTGACCAACCTGAAGTATGAGATGAATTCCATTTGTACCTGCAATCCCGAACTTCAAACTTCGAATTCTCCTCTCTGTATAATGTTTACTGCTTTGATAACCTTTTCTCTGATACCATGTTAAAATTTCTCTATAGATCAGCTAGCTCTGATATACGTAGAAATTCTCACTGTAGATTAACCTGATAATGCAATATAACTAAATCAAAATACTTCAATCTACTTCTACAATCAAACTTGCGGAAGCTTAATAGATTTGAGCAAGATCAAGCATAACACATATAACCAGAAGAAGAATCAATACACATGAAACACAGAAGAATATTGAGGGGAAAGCCTCAGCTAAAAACCCCACTATCTGTATTATCATACAAGTGGAAATATCTCAGGATTACACACAGCTTTAGCTCTCACAGCTATCCAGCTCTCAGTACAATCCCTCATTGTCGCTCACAGACAAAATAGACTGCTCATAAAGCCTTCTCTCTTCCCTCCAAGCTCCTATTTCCTTGCGCAGTTTTCCCTGGGTGATCCAGCTATAACCTTGTGTGACACTGATCTCACACACTGCTCCAACACACTATAAAACTGCACAAATCTCAAGGAATGAATTCCTTCTGCATGCAAGAGTTTTCCTTATAGGAAAATTCTAGCAACTGATAGTACACCGTCCTTGTCTTTAATCTCAACTGGGTCTTTCTTTGAATAGACATGCATGAGTTATTTATGAGAGAATCTTCAATTATTTGGAGTACACTAGTTTGGTGCATGCATGCATTAACTGACTGAACTCACAATTAGTTCCTCAAACTGTTTGGAACTAATTTAACTGGACATAACCTAGTTAACTGAGCCAACTAATTACAACTCAATTATAACTCATCTTTATCTCCTTAATTAAGGGATAACTTCCTTAATTTAAGGAATAACTGTTGCATGACTTCACAAATACTTCTAGCTTGAATTTCTCCAACTAATTAATCCAAGATGAATTAATTGATTATTTTTCAAACAGTTGGTGAGACTAAATTCGAATTTTAATTCAAGGACAAATTAAAATTGGAATATTCTTGTTGCCACATTTCAACAGTTTTTGTGATCTTCATGCACACATAATTTGGTAATTGCTTGATGAAATATAATATAACAAATAAGTAAAAGAGGCCAACATAATTCACAAGTAATTATCAAGAAAGAGAAATCTAACCCTAATCCTACTAGCATTGATTTCTCAACACGGTATCAAAGCTAAGGTCGAAGAATATTGAATATCACTTTATTGGCTTAAAGGAAATTATTACTCCCTCTATTATAAGAATGGGTTTCACTTCTACAAGAAAATGGATCAAGAAGATTGTCTACTACTTATTCAACAAAATCATAAGTCAAGGGTTCTTAGTTGCACGTACTTGATCCCTCAATGATGATAATGCATGGATCATTGATAGTGGAGCATCAAGGCATATGATAAAGGAAAGTAAGCAACTGCAAACTATATCAAAGGAACCATCCTCTCATGCAGTGGATTTGGGAGACAACAAAATTTATGATGTTAGAGGCTTGGGATCAACATCTTTGAAGCTGCAGAATGGAGCAAAACTACATCTCAACAACATAATATATGTCTAGGTTTGAAAAAGAATTTGCTTTCAATTAATTGCTTAGAAGATAAAGGGGATAGAGTTGCTTTTGTTGATGGAAAGGTCTTATTCTAGGAAAAAGATTCTAGTATTGATAAAGCTAGGGTCATTAGAGTTCATGAAGGAAGTTCATTCCTACTTTTAAACATCTAGTTCATGGCATCCCCGATATCAAAGAAGACTGTGAAGGAGTTTGCAAAGGATGCTCTTTGGGAAAACATACAATAAAACCATTTTCAAATAGTGAAACAAGGTCTAAAGAAATATTATACCTCATACATTCTGATGTGTGTGGGCCCATGTCTGACAAATCACTTAGAGGTCATCTTTACTATGTAACATTTATTGATGATCACTCTAGAAAGACATGGTTCTATATTCTCAAGAAGAAGGATAAAGTATTTGATAAATTCAAGGAGTTTAGATAAGTGGAAACCATAGCTAAAAGAAAGATAAAAAACTCTGAAATCTGACAATGGTTGGGAATACAATTCTAAAGAATGAATTGCATATTGTAAAGAGGCGGGAATTAAGAGGGAGCTTATTGTTCCCTACTATCCCGAACAAAATGGAGTGGCCAAAAGAAATAATAGGACAATTGAAGAAGGTGTACGAACGATGCTACTTGATCAATATTTTCCAAATTTTCTATGGGGAGAAGCAACAATGATAGTCGTATATGTTCAAAATAGAAGTCCTCAGGGAATTCTCAATAATATGACACCTGAGGAATCGTTCACAAGAAAGAAGCCAAGTGTGGACCATTTCTGAATCTTCGGGAGTCCTGCATATATCCATGTTCCAAAGGACAAACGAAAGAAGTTGGATTCTACAAGCATCAAAGGGATCTTCGTTGGCTATAGTCTCTCCTCAAAGGCATATGGAATCTACATCAAGGAAGGGAGACACATTGAAGTAAGAAGGGACGTTATATTTGATGAGAATCAAGCCTACAAAAGATTGAAGGATATTCCTATTCATTCTGATGAAGAAGATCTACCCATATTTGAAGAAGAAGAATTACAACCCGACAACCCTTCTACAATTGAAGAGGAAGAAGAAGGACCAAGTGATCTTATTCAAGTTGTGGTCATATCGATCACAAGGAGGAGGCAAAATTGGTTAAAAACAATTCTTGAAGATGTTGAATGGCATGGAGCTACAAAAGGAACCTTCAGGGAAAGCAAAAGGCCAAAGAGATATTCTGGATATGTTGCATATATGACAAGAATAATTGAAGCATAACCATCTACATTTTAAGAAGCAACTCATCAAGAAGTATGGAAGAAATCTATGTAGCAAGAATATCAATCCATCATGAAGAATGGGGTTTGGGAAATCATTCCTAGACCTAGTGACAAATCGATTGGTCACCTAAAAATAGATCTACAAGATAAAACATGTTATTTATGGAAGCATAGATAAATACAAGGCCATATTTGTTGCAATGGGTTTCTCTCAAAAGGAAGGCATAGATTATGAAGAAACCTTTGCACCCACTGCAAGGTATACTACCATTAGATCTTTGGTTTTGTTGGCTGCTACAATGGGATGGAAGATCCACCAAATGGACATGAAGACAACATTTATGAATGGGACCATCGATAAGGAAGTATAAATTGAGCAACCCGAAGGCTTTGAAGAAAATAGCAGGGACACTCATGTCTGTAGACTCAAGAAGGCCCTGTATGGTTTGAAGCAAGCTCCTAGGGCATGGTATGCAAGAATGGTTTCATACCTTATGAGAATGGGGTTTGTGAAGAGTTCTGTTGATCCTAATCTCTACATCAAGGTTGTGAATAATGAGCCAACCATTATTCTATTGCATGCAGATGATCTATTTATCACAGGTGTGGAGAGAAGAATACAAGAATGTAAGAAGATGTTGGTAGTTGAATTTGAGATGCAGGATCTAGGATTGATGCACTATTACCGAGGTATGGAAGTATGGAAAAATCATGGGGAGATATATTTAGGGCAAGGAAAGTACATCATCAAGTTGTTGCAAAAATTTGGGATGATGGATTCCAAGCCCATGATTAATCCTATGATCACCAATCTCAAGAAATTGAGGAGCTCCGACTCAAGTCTTGTGGATCCTTCCTCCTATTGTGAGTTGGTAGGTTTTCTGATGTATCTGGTAAATACTAGGCTAGATATATTTTTGATATGAACATCCTCAGCCAGTTTCAGTTGGAGCCTTGTTATGATCATTGGATAGCTGCCAATAATATATTGAGATATCTTCGTGGTATGATAAATCACTGCCTAAAGTACAATAGCAAGGAAGTCAAGTTGACTGGCTTCACAGATTCAGAATGGGGTGGTAGTGAGACTGATGGAAGAAGCACTACCAGAGGATACTTTAGTTTGGGATCTGCCATGATCTCATGGATGAGTAGAAAGCAAGATCCTGTTGCTTTGAGTAGTGTTGAAGAAGAGTACATGACTGCATGTGAAGTAGGAAAGGACATTGTATGCTTGAGGAAGTTTATGACAGATTTGTTCAAGAAGCCTCTAGGTCATATTATGATTAATTGTGATAATCAAAGTTGTATCAAGCTGTATGGAGATTCTGTGTTTCATGCTAGGACAAATCATATCAACAATAAGTTACACTATATTAGGAACTTGGTACAGGATGGGATCATGAAGATACAATATGTCCCAACAAACGATCAGGTATTTGATATACTAAAAAGGCCTCTTCCTAATAAGAAGTTTGAGTATCTTAGAATGATGCTTCATTTAGTTGATATTAGTGATTTTATTGATGATGATAAAAGTTTTGAAGAGATTTTTTTAGACCTTGTGTGTGAGACACATTACCTGGGCGTACATCTGGCTGACACTATGTGTTGATGTCTAGTTCCCGAAGTAGGGAGGGTGGCATTGGTCATGGAGCTCTGACTTCAGATACACACCTAGATCCCGGGGTTGATGGTTAGCAAGTAAGCATGATGGTACCTATAGAGGTTGAAAGCTTTAGTCCATCTTAGTCCCACTTGGATAGATTGCCCTGGTCAGGAATCTAGTCTGTGGCATTGCGGTGCCTAAAATGTTGAGAGACCTTGGATAGATTTCCCTAGTTAGGAATCTAGTTCATGGCATTGCAGTGCCTAAACTCTTCATAGTTCATATAGTTTGAGATCTTCCGTATGAATACCTCCCTAGTTAAGAGGGAGTGTTGAAAAATGTAACTAGGTTCGGTCTTCATAAAATGTATATGTGAAAAGAATTTGTATTATTGTTAAAATGACTTATTAAAGCATGGGTTTCATGGTTGGGTCATTATTTTATTAGTCAAAGTCCCCATTGAGGACTCCTAGGATAATAAAGAGTCAATAGAGTCATAGTATATTTTATTAGACCCTTCTTGGGCTTTTGAAGGATGTAAAAAGACTTATTTTGAGTAAAAAATAAATCATGTAACCTCCACACCAAGTTGGCCTCATGAAGATCAAGTCGGCCTCAAGGAAGGAAATTCGACCTCATTGCAAGGCTATATATACAAGGCAATTTGACTTCATTTGAGCATCTCACTGTCTCAAGCATAGTTCTATCTTTGGAAGTTGGATGCTGGAAGCTGGGAAGAAGTGTGAAGTTGAAGGAAGGGTCCAAAAGGAGTGCGAGTTTGATTAAGGTGGAAGGGAAGAAGAAAATCAAAATTTTGGTGCCTCTCTCTCTCTCTCTCCCATGTGGGTTGGTTTAGGAGATCAAAGTCTCCTAGTCAAGGTCGAAGTTGCTACTGATGTCAGAAGCTGTCAAGTCAAAGTTGTTAGGGTCAAAGTGTTGCTACTTCTAGGTCGAAGGTTGGATAGAATAAGGAAAGGTTGGCTTGGTTTGGAGGAGGTCTTTATCTAGATAGAAGAGTCTCAAGGAAAACTATTGAAGGAATATATTTTGACTGGGTTTTCCCCTAGATAGGGGTTTTTCCCTAGCAGAGCGCCAACATATTATTTCTTGTGTTTTTGTGATCTTCATGCACACATAATTTGGTAATTGCTTGATGAAAGATAATATAACAAATAAGTAAAAGAATCCAACATAATTCACAAGTAATTATCAAGAAAGAGAAATCTAACCCTAATCCTAATAGCATTGATTTCTCAACAGCCCCCCTCCTGTAATAATGTCCAAAGTGTAGATTGGGTGGGGGTTGGTGTAATATAGTTCATCTTCTTCCTCCTCTTCTAACTGTTAGAGTTAGTCTCGTCAGTCCTCCGTCAGAGATCAAAACTCTTTATGCATTTCATTTATAGGAGTCCTGCTCCATTCACTCAGCTACATTCTGCTAGGGGCATGCCATAATCTGACGGAAAAGGTCATTCTAGTCATTTCCCCTCATGTCTGGCTCCTGCTGGCTTAGGTCTTTTGTCAATGATCACCAAAGTTCATGACAGTCAAGGTCTGGTCCTTTAATGGACAAAAGTCATTTTCGATCATTAGGTCTAGGGATTAATCAATTTGGTCTTTAAACATATCCGATAAAGCCATGCAGGACAGAGTGAGGCCCTTACAAAGTTATGATTCAGAGAGTTTCTTCGTCATGTTGATAGACTTCGACTGTTCTTCAAAACTCTGTTTTGAAGAAAATTCAAACAATGTCATTTGTGATAAAATTTTCAAAAAGTCGTCAGTTGATTTCTTCAGGTGCAGTCATGGTTTCCATGGCCAAATGCCCTGTCATGCAATCCCTGCAAAGAGTGCCGAAAATTTCATCATTTGAGCTAAAATTTCAAAGGGAAAAGTGAAATTCAGTGCTGCTTTAAGTCAGTGAAAAAGTGTCAAAACACAACATTAGCAAAATGGGTTTTTGAAGAGGAAAAGACTAAACCCATGACTTCAAAGCCTTTATATACAAGTTTCCACCAAAATCAAAGTCATTGTGTTAATCAAGGTTATTGAGAAACATAGCAAGGTGTTTGAGAGGTAAAGTGCGTGTTTGGAATGAAGTTGGAGGCAGTTTCTAGGGCGCGACGCATACACAGAGGGGCGCAGCGCACACACAGGGCTCGGCACATACATAGAGGGGCGCAGCGCACACACAGGGCGCGGCGCACACAGAGCCACCCCACATTGCAAGTTTTCAACAGGCGTGGTGCCCACCCAGGGCACGACGCACTGGGTTTGGCGCGTGGCGCACACCCACAAAGGGCTGAAATCGTGCCAAATTTCCTCAAATTGCTTGTGAAACCCCTCAAATTGACAGGTAGGCTCTATATCACGGCTTGCTCTTCAAACTTTATGAATGATATGGTGGTTCTTGGCTGTGTTTAATTTCCACAAAACTCATAAAACCAACCACTCAAAAAACATCAAAACTATGGTGGCTAGGGTTGCAAAATTGTGGTATTAGTGCCAAGGTTCCATTTTCACTCCTCTTTTTTCCCATGCTTGCCATTTTTCCCTATCCCCCTTTCTCATTTTTCCTATTATCCCTACCCTAAAACACTACCAAACCCTATTCCCTATCCCCTCCTCTTATTTGTCAACATAACACCTCAAAACCCTACCTTATCAAAACCCCAAAACCCTACCCTATAAAATACCCAAACCCCCTACATATCCCTAAACAAACTTCTCCCCATAACCCCTATTCCCATCATATTACTCCCTTCCTAATACTCCCTTGTTTCATTGTTCCCCTTGGTGGCAGATATCACAACAACACCTAGTTTCACACCATCATCAAAGGGCAGCCCAAGTACAGTACACACAACAGTCATGGCATCAGAGCATTCATCAGAGTACGAGATGGAGACACAAAGTGATTCATCCTCAGAAGAACAGGCTCTCAGGAGACATCACAAGAGTGGCAAACATGTTAGGGATGAGCCAACTACCCTCACTGAATTCCAGACCTGCCCTCTTATCATGTCATGTTTCCAGTATCTATCATGTTTTGAATTTTGTCAAAGAGTGGCTAATGTTAGAGTTCATCATGAGTTGGCCCGTCTTTTTGTGCTTCACCTACATGGAGGTTAGTCTATCCTGGCCGGGGTCACCTTCACATTGACACCCGAAACTATATTAGTGGCAACTGGCATACCGAATGTTGGAGAACAGTGGCATAAGAAAAAGAAGGTGGATAGGCAACACTATGAGACTTACATTAAGGCCAGATTCTTGAGGCAGCTCATAAGAGTCTTTCCATTCAGATATTTGAAAGATGAGTATGCTCCACTCATGAAATTGATCATGAAATACTTCAGCTGTGAGGGGAGGTTCTCTCGTCTATATGCCTATCACATCAGGTTTCTCATGCACTTTACCAGGGTCCGGATGATGAACCTCCCATTTTTCATTTGCAGGAACATAGAGAGGATGAACACCTTCATTACAGCATAAGACCCCTCAGCAGCAACTTAACAGTGTTTATCACTTTTCTCTTATCCGGATTTTGGTGGATCATCAGTTGGGATTGCAGGGCATTGCTTGGGAGGACTTCATCTCCCGTGACCTCTTCAGCACTTCACAGGTACTATCAGAGGCAGAGCATGAGATAGGCGGTCCTTCTCATCAGTATGAGTGCCATGAGACCACTACTATGCGAGTATTTGTTACATATCAGAGAGGCAGTAGGCACTTGTTTGTAGCAGCAAAGCGAGTGTTATCTCCACCTGGGGTGGAAGGGGCCTCGCTTCCAGCATCGACTACACAGATACAGGACAAGGGCAAGAGGCCCATGCATGATGAGGGGCCATCAGGTGAACAGGAGGCCAACTTCATCCTCATTCAGGATGATGATGCAGATGTGGAGAGTGCCAAACTTATGATGACCATTCAGGAGCAGAACACGGAGATACAAGACTTGTCACTCAATTTGGAGAGGGCCAAATGGATCATCAGGTATTTGGAGCAGAGGAACAAATAGCTTGAGGACCAACATGAGATCATGGAGCTGCAAAGCATCCGTGAGAATCGACAAGCTGCCCAACAAAGGAGGATCGAGCTCACTACCTTGGAGCAAGAGATTAACAATGACCGTGAGTCTTGGCTCGAGCGGATCAACATCCACCTTGAGAGACTGCTGGAGAAGGTCGACAGAGACAAAATCATACTGAGGAGGATGGTTTATCATTACAAGGCATGGAACATGAGTGCGAAGGCTCGGATAAGGAGCTTGAAGGCAAAATTGAGCAAAGCAATAAAGAGGAAAAAGAGGCAAAAAGAGCAAGATCGACTTCGAATCTTGGTTGAAGCCTCTGTGGCCCAGCATAGTGCCTCTTAGAGAACCTCCAACCCAAATTTCAAGAAATTTGGGGCAATTTTGGTCACATGGCAATTTTTTGGTCACAACACAGGTTTTTTCTTCCTGTGATTGGGAGCTCCAAATTGGAAATGGCTTGCATTTTTGGATTTAGCATGCAAAATCACGACTGCTGGTGCTTGGAAAAGAAATTTGGGCATGATTTGAGTCTCCAGGAAGTCAAAAACACCCAAAAATGACCTCCCTGCCCCTATTTTGACACACAGGAAGAAGTCTTGGGAGAATGAAGATTTGGAGGGGCAAATGAGCACCAAATTCAGAAATTCCACTTGGGTTGGAAAGTAGACAGGCCAGTCTTTCCAACAAGCACACTTGGGCACATTTTAGACTCCTACAGGTGCCTCAAAACAACCTCCAAAGTGGCGCGGCGCATATAGAACGTGGCGAGGTGCATATAGGGAAAAAGGCCAAATTCACCTCCGTTTCGCGAAATTTCGATTCGTGACTTTCTCCAAGTGGGCCCACTCATCTACATTTCACTTTTTGGCAACTAAGGAAAAGTTTAAAGAGTTTGGCTTCTGTCCAAGTGGCAAAGGAAGGAAAATGGTCACCCAAAGCCATTTATCATTTTTGTAACGCTGCACCTGTAGCTAATGGTTGGCTTTCCATCTCCATTTTGTAATGATTCGAGAAACTCCCCAATCCTTGGTCGTTCTATCTCCTCATGGCATGTTCTATTTATTGTATGCAAACCATTTGCAAAGGGTTGGTTGGCTTGTAATTTCTGGGAGACTGTGGGAAAGAAACTATGTTTCTTCATTGTATATTTTGACAGAGGATTAATGAAAGGCAGCAGCTCTGTTTCATGAGATTCATGTGGTTGTGAGTGTAGCAAATGTGTCTCTTATGTTTCATATGTATTTCTTTATGTTTCACAGTTCATTTCATATTCATTTCTAGTGAAATTTTCTAAGTCAGATAAGGTAAAATTCATTTTTATTGCTTTGCCTGTGGGAAAATTTCATGTTCAGTGTTCTTTCTTCTGTTGAAAAGGATTCATGTACTTATGCCCTTTTCACCCTACTAAGCAATCTCTCCATTCCGCGTTATTTCAAACTAAATTGCTAGACTTTCCACCTGTCTTGCCTCACGAAGTAATATGTGCCTTTGTATTAAATTCTTTGCTCATTGTTGTCCGTTGGTCCCATACTATCCCAGAAACTCAGTCATTCATAAAAAACCGCTTCTTGTATCCATAATTACTTATTAGCCTAAGATCAATTTTCACTGCAAGTCATCTCAAACCATATTGTTTGTTTATTCACTGAGCGTGACACGGAGAGAGCCCTCTCCTGTTCTGGTAGGGCTAGCTACTAGATTGAGCGTGGTTTGTGGTTACCCTGAATTTTGCCTTCCTTCAGCCTAAGGCAGATTTAGGTGCTAACATAGTGGCGACTCCACTAGGGAACGAAATCAATCCCCTTACTTCTTGATAATTCTAAGATTCTGGATGATAAGTTTAGGATTTGATAGGCTGAGTGAGTTGGTTGTGTCCTTTAATTTTTCTCAATAGCACTCTGGCTTCTAGAAGATATACTAGAGCTAATCCAGATCCAGATCCTTCGCACATATACGAAAATCCCATTTTGATTTCAAGAATTCGTCGTCAAGAAAGCTCTATATCCGTGTTCAAATCCCATTCATGCCCGGATATTTTTGAGTATCTTGAAGAGCTAGAGTTTGATGAGTAGTTTGAACTATCGTTGTTAGAAACCAAATCCGAAAGGGCAGTTGACTCTACTGTCCACAATCCACAGTTTCTTGTAGACTTGGAGACGGAAAGGGCTAACCGGTTGATTGATAACTACATTATAGCTCAGCTTCAAACTCCAATTGCTAGTCCCTTACAAACTGCGCACACACCTCCAACACCTCCAATGCCAAATCCACCAAGAGTGATGGTTGCCCGTTTTGCACCCCTTGTTCTGCCTCAAGTTCTAGATGATATGCCCGCAGATTATCAAAGCAAAACCCTGTTTTTTGATGGCACTCCTAACAACATTACTGCTTAGAAACATGTGGACATAATGGCAGATTTCTATGAACTTCATGAGATCGATGCAGAGAATGTGGCGATGAGACTCTTTGTACAGACATTTGCAAGTGAAGTGAGGAAATGGTTCAGAGTTTTTCCGGCTGCACGTATCGCTACCTTGGCCGACCTACAAAGACGATTTTTAAACTGATGGGAAGTGAAAAAGAATCCTCTTCAAATTTTGGCTGAATATGAGCAAATCAAAAGAAATGTTGGTGAGTCGGTCCAAGACTATTGCGTTAGATCCAATTCAGTTTACAATGAAATTCCAGATCATCTAAGGCCACCTGTGGGACTAGCCATGGTGAAGTTCCCGGATGATTTTGATGCTGACATGGCCTATCAATTAAGAGATAGAGAACCGGCCACAATGGAAGACCTGCAGAAGATAGCGGTCAATGTTGAAGCAAATCTGCTGACCAAGAGAGCTAGAGCAAAGGCATAGAAGAAGGTCACTGTAAAAGAAGAGTCTTCCTCGGTAGATCAATTACTCCGGAAGGTAGAGCAGATGCTTGAAAGGGTGAAACTTGACAAACTAGAGCCACAAGTTAGAAATCCTAACTTTCGTGGTCAGCAACAACCACAATATAGAATAAGACAGAGATATCAGCAAGCTCAAGAGCAAATAGCACAGCAGCCAGTACAGCCACCTTTGCAGCAAAATTTTGTGCATGGACCGGAATCAGATGAGGATGGGAATATAATAGGTGAAGAAAACCACCTCTTTACTTCAGATGATTTGCCTATTTATCTCACTGAGGATGAGTATGCAGAGAGTTCGGCTGTACATAAAGGTGTAGATTTTATTCTAGCAAATGACACCGTCTTGGAGGAAGAATCATATGAATACCAAAGAGGCTATATCAATGCTCTGTCCACCCAACAACAACGAAATTCACTTAGAAATAGAGATGTGCCGGTCAAACCAATTCAGAAAAGGAAGGAGGTTGAGGCATCAAAGAATGATTCATCAGTTGCACAAAGGAAAGGGAAGGAGGCGTTGATCCGGATAGCAGCAAATCACCATCAGCAGAACAATCACATCAGCAATTTGCGTCGAAAGAAAAGGAAAGGAAAGAAATCCTAGTCAAAGAGGTAGAAAAGATTCCCGCTTTTAATTTAGAGAATGAGATTTCTAAATTAAAGGTATCCATCGCCTTGACTGAAATAATGAGGAACAACAGTTATAGAGGACAAGTATCTAAAATGTTGAATTTGGACCCAATGTCCGACATGGCGAATGTCGAAGATGATCAACCTGAAATGATTTTTGGGCCAGCATCGAATGGTGAGTCTCCTGATAGTGATGTGCCACCTTTTTATATCAGTTTAAGATTGCATGATTTTGTGTTACATAACACCATGTTCGATTCTGGAGCTTCTCACAATCTTATGCCCAAGGCTATCATGGATAAACTGGGTCTGGACATCACCCGGCAATACCATGATCTCTATTCGTTTGATTCCAGCAGAGTAAGATGTATAGGACTCATCAAAGACTTGGTTGTGAGTCTGGATCAGCTCCCAATGAAGAATGTTTTGATGGATGTTGTTGTAGTAGATATTCCTCCCAGGTTTGGAATGTTAAACTGAAAGGGACACTACAACTAGATTTCTCCTATGCAACGATTCCGGTGTTTGGCCAAATGAGGAAATTGTATCGGGAACAAAAAATGAAATACATGATCAGAAGCAAGGAGAAACCAATAAATCATCCAATTAATTATGTACATATAGATTTAGAGTCTTTTGTTTTGTATTATGATAGTTTCAATGATATCGATAGTCAGTTAGTAGAAGCAGATGATATTTCGGAAATAACAGAAAATTTCAGAGGAGTTTTAAAGAAAGAAGAACAAGAACAGCAGAACACCGTTGCGCAATCAGCTGAAAGTAATGGACAACAAGCAGACAAGGCACAACAAACAGATTTCTAGCACTTGCAAGAGGAGGAAGAAGGTTTGTGGACCATGGATTTCGATGGAGCAGTGGGAAATGATGGCGCTGGAATTGGAATTTGGGTACGTAGTCCTTTCTCCGCCCCGAACAAAGTCCCTAGTAACGTGCGAGTGTGCTCTTACAAGTTGGCTTTTGAGTGTTCAAACAATGAAGCTGAGTATGAAGCTCTGATTGCTGGTCTAAAGATTCTAAGAAAGCTGAATGCTAAGAGGATTTCAGTATATGGCGACTCCGAATTGGTAATTAAGCAGGTCAGAGGCGAATATCAAGCAAAGCATCCTAGGATGCGAGCTTACCGTAATGCAGTTCTACACATTCTAAAATTATTTTCAGAATACACCTTGACATGTGTGCCTCGTATACAAAATAGTATTGTTGATGCCCTTGCTAAGGCAGCAAGTAGTTTGAAGATCCCAATGAACTCCAGCAATAAATTTGAAATCCATGTCAAGCATCGTCCAATCGTTCCAGACAATCAGAGATATTGGCAAGTTTTCCAAGATGATGAGGAGATTGCTGATTTTATGCAAAACAAAGGCAAGTTCAAAGAGACCTCAATTGATGTAGAAAATGACGATGGAAAAGGTAATGGTACAGATGAGGTGCATATCAATGAAATGGACGTGTTGCAGCTGAAGAATAACGTTATTCCTAAAGGCTTGATACCTTTAGAAGAACTCTTTGATCAAGATGATGTAGCCCGCAATCCAACATTGCAGCCAACAGAGAAGGGTGTGGAAGAGGTCAATATCGAAACAACTGTTAATCCTAAATTGGTAAAATTGTCCAAAGCATTGCCACCAATGGTCAAGGACAAATATATCAGTTTGTTGTCTTCATTTGCAGATGTGTTTGCTTGGGATTATTCTGACTTAAAGACATATGATACCAATATAATTCAGCACACTATACCCATCAAGCCCAATCAAAAACCATTCAGACAGAAGTTGAGAAGGCTAAATCCAAAGTTGCTGCCATGTATTGAAAAGGAGATAAACAGGTTGTACAAATCAGGAATCATTGTGCCCATCGGATTTTCGGATTGGATCTCTAACTTGGCGCCCGTACGAAAGAAGACATGTGATATTCGCTTATGCATTGATTTTAGAAATCTCAATAACGTTTCGTTGAAAGATAATTATCCACTGCCCAAAATGGACCATATACTTCAGTGAGTAGTGGGAGCATCTCGTATGTCACTACTTGATGGTTATTCCGGATATAATCAAGTTTCTGTCCATGAAGATGACCAAGACAAGACAGTGTTCACCACTCCATGGGGAACCTTTCATTACGCTAAAATGCCTTTTGGTTTGAAGAATGCGGGTGCCACATTTCAGTGTGCAATGGACTTGGATTTTGCAAATGAGAAGGATGTCTTTTTGGTTGTGTACCTGGATGATTCGACGGTGTTTTCCAAATCTGATGAAGAGCACATGTACCATCTAAAAATTGTCTTTCAAAAGTGCAGAAAATATGGCTTGTCGCTGAATCCGAAGAAGAGCTTGTTCACCATGGAGGAAGGCAAACTACTCGGGCACATTATCTCAAAAGATGGCATTCGTATTGACCTAGCATGTGTGCAAGCAATTTAGCAAATCGATCTGCCCGGAATAAAAAAGAGATACAGTCTTTCAATGGTAAAATGATTTTTCTACGTCGCTTTGCACCTAATCTTGCTGAACACCTAAGAGAGATGACAAACATGCTTAAGAAGGACAGCTAAGTGAAATGGACGGAGGAGGCTGTAAAATTTTTCAATTTGGTCAAATTGCCTCTTTCCTCAGCTCCAGTTCTAGTCAGCGCGGACTACACTCAGGATATTGTTCTCATTTGCTTCGGAGCAGACTGTGGCAGTTGTGTTATTGCATAAAAGAGATGATCATGAAAGACCCATTGCATTCTTCAGCAGAGCTATAAGAGATGCAGCCTTAAAATACAACATCATTGAGAAGCAAGCCCTTGCACTTGTGAAGTCACTGAAATATTTCCGGGTATATATTCTACATTCTCATATTTTGGCATATGTTCCTAACGCTGCTGTCAAAGATGTTTTAGTGCAGACCAATCCGGAAGGAAGACGAGGCAAGTGGATTGCAGCCTTGCTGGAATATGATGTGGAAATAAAGCCCGCAAAGCTGGTGACAGGACAGGGATTGGCAAAGTTAATGGCTGAATCAAACTTGCACGCCTTGGACATAAATCTGATCACTGCTATGTCCGATGAGAATGAGGAAGGATCGTCAATTCAGGTATCTGAAATGTTTTCTCTTTCTCCATGGTATTCAGATATCATATATGTGTTTAAAAATTTGTCACCACCACCCGGCATGACTAGAAACAAAGCGAGAACACTCAAATTGAGGCTACCAAGTTTTGCATTCTAAATTCTGCACTGTATTAGAAAGATCCCGGTGGCGTTCTGTTAAATTGTTTGGTGGAAAAGGAAGCAAAGAAGGTCATGGAGGACTGCCACCAAGGAGACTGTGGTGGTCACCTTTTCTGGAAGTCAACGACAATAAAATTCTGAGAGCAGTGTACTATTGGCTGACATTGTTTGCTAATGTATATAAGATGGTCAAGCGCTGTCATAAGTGTCATATTTTCGAAGGAAAGCAGAAGTTATAGCCTTTGCCACTTAAGCCTATTGAGGTGAGTGCCCCTTTCCAGCAATGGGGATTGGATTTCATTGGTGAAATTCATCTCGCTTATTTCGGTCAGCATAGATGGATCCTCACAGTGACAGATTATTTCACGAAATGGATCGAGGCAATTCCCACCAGAAAAGCTACTGATGTGGTAATCATTTCATTCCTTGAAAATAACATCTTGTCTCGTTTTGGTTGCCCGAATAAGCTAATCACTGATAACGCAGCAACTTTCAAATCAAAAAGGATGGTAGAGTTTTGTCATAAATATCACATCATTTTGGGCCACTCAACTGCCTATCATCCGCAAGGCAATGGATTGGCAGAGTCTTCGAACAAATCATTGGTCAACATCATCAAGAAGCTGCTGGAAATAAATAAGAAGCGCTGGCATAAGAGGTTGGTCAATGCACTGTGGGAATATTGGGTCAGTCAGAAGAAATCCATAGGTACATCACCTTTCGAGCTTGTTTTGGAGTTGATACAATATTTCCTACCTCTCTCGCTGCCCCGGTAGTCAAACTTCTTCAGGAGGCTGGCAGTGAAGAAGATCCCATGCAGAGAAGGTTGAATCAAATGGTTCACTTGCAGCAGACCAGAGAAGAAGTTTTCAAGAACACATCCAAATTGCAGGAGAAGATCAAGAAAATTTATGACAGAAAGGCAAAGGTGGACAAAATTCAGTTGGATGATGTAGTGCTGAAGTGGGATGCAAGGAATGAGGAAAAAGGTAAGCATGGTAAGTTCGAGAACCTCCGGAAAGGTCCCTTTAAAATTGCAGCATATTGGGGTCAGAATGCTTTTCTTCTGAAGGAAATGAACGGGGAAGATTTTCCAGGAGGGACGATCAATGGTCGGCTTCTCAAGCGGTACCATTTCTGAGTTATTAATACTGCTTCCACTGTCACTGTAAATACCATTTTATTTCAGTTTGGCTAGAGTTTGTCAAGTTAGTCTTCGAGTCATTTCAATGTCAAATTTGAGTCAGTTTTTTGGTCATTTCAGTTTCATAAATGAGTCAAAGTCCTGTGTTGTTTGTCAAAATAATGACTCCATAGCCCAATGGACGAAGGCACTGTCTAGCTCTTCCAGAGATCTGCAGTTCTTGGCACCTCCAAGGAGCTACCATCCTCCATTGGAGCCAATGTTAGAGTCGGTCTGGTCAGTCCTCCGTCAGAGATCAAAACTCTTTATGCATTTCATTTTTAGGAGTCCCGCTCCATTCACTCAGATAAATTCCGCTAGGGGCATGCCATAATCTGACGGAAAAGGTCATGCTAGTCATTTCCCCTCATGTCTGGCTCCTGTTGGCTCAGGTCTTTTGTCAATGATCACCAAATTTCATGACAGTCAAGGTCTGGTCCTTTAATGGACAAAATTCATTTTCGATCATTAGGTCTAGGGATTAATCAATTTGGTCTTTAAACATATCCGATAAAGCCATGCAGGCCAGAGTGAGGCCCTTACAAAGTTATGATTCAGAGAGTTTCATCGTCATGTTGATAGACTTCGACTGTTCTTCAAAACTCTGTTTTGAAGAAAAGTCAAACAGTGTCATTTGTGATAAAATTTTCAAAAAGTCGTCAGTTGATTTCTTCAGGTGCAGTCATGGTTTCTGTGGCCAAATGCCCTGTCATGCAATCCCTGCAAAGAGTGCCAAAAATTTCATCATTTGAGCTAAAATTTCAAAGGGAAAAGTGAAATTCAATGTTGCTTTAAGTCAGTGAAAAAGTGTCAAAACACAACATTAGCAAAATGGGTTTTTGAAGAGGAAAAAATTAAACCCATGACTTCAAAGCCTTTATATACAAGTTTCCACCAAAATCAAAGTCATTGTACTAATCAAGGTTATTGAGAAACATAGCAAGGTGTTTGAGAGGCAAAGTGCGTGTTTGGAGTGAAGTTGGAGGCAGTTTCCAGGGCGCGGCGCATACATAGAGGGGCGCGGCGCACACAGAGCCACACCACAGTGCAAGTTTTCAACGGGCGCGACGCACTGGGTTTAGCACGCGGCGTGAACCCACAAAGGGCCAAAATCGTGCCAAATTTCCTCAAATTTCTTGTGAAACCCCTCAAATTGACAGGTAGGCTCTATATCACGGCTTGCTCATCAAATTTTATGAATGATATGGTGGTTCTTGGTTGTGTTTAATTGCCACAAAACTCATAAAACCAACCACTCAAAAAACATCAAAACTGTGGTGGCTAGGGCTGCAAAATTGTGGTATTAGTGCCAAGGTTCCATTTTCACTCCTCATTTTTCCCTTGCTTGCCATTTTTCCCTATCCCCCTTTCTCATTTTTCCTATTATCCCTACCCTAAAACACTACCAAACCCTATTCCCTATCCCCTCCTCTTATTTGTCAACATAACACCCCAAAACCCTACCTTATCAAAACCCCAAAACCCTACCTTATCAAATACCCAAACCCCCTACATATCCCTAAACAAACTTCTCCCCATAACCCCTATTCCCATCATATTACTCCCTTCCTAATACTCCCTTGTTTCATTGTTCCTCTTGGTGGCAGATATCACAACAACACCGAGTTTCACACCATCATCAAAGGGCAACCCAAGTACAATACACACAACAGTCATGGCATCAGAGCATTCATCAGAGTATGAGATGGAGACACAAAGTGATTCATCCTCGGAAGAAGAGGCTCCCAGGAGACATCACAAGAGTGGCAAACATGTTAGGGATGAGCCAACTACCCTCACTAAATTGCAGGCCTGCCCTCTTGCCATGTCATGTTTCCAACATCTATCATGTTTTGAATTTTGTCAAAGGGTGGCTAATGTTAGAGTTCATCATGAGTTGGCCCATATTTTTGTGCTTCACCTACATGGAGGTCAGTCTATCCTGGCCGAGGTCACCTTCACATTGACACCCGAAACTATATCAGTGGCCAGATTCTTGAGGCAGCTCACAAGAGTCTTTCCATTCAGATATTTGAAAGATGAGTATGCTCCACTCATGAAATTGATCATGAAATACTTCAGCTGTGAGGGGAGGTTCTCTCGTCTATATGCCTATCACATCAGGTTGCTCATGCACTTTATCAGGGTCCGGATGATGAACCTCCCATTTTTCATTTGCAGGAACATAGAGAGGATGAACACCTTCATTGCAGCATAAGACCCCTCAGCAACAACTTAACAATGTTTATCACTTTGCTCTTATCCGGATTTTGGTGGATCATCAGTTGGGATTGCAGGGCATTGCTTGGGAGGACTTCATCTCCTGTGACCTCTTCAGCACTTCACAGGTACTATCAGAGGCAGAGCATGAGTTAGGCGGTCCTTCTCATCAGTATGAGTGCCATGATACCACTACTATGCCAGTATTCGTTACATATCAGAGAGGCAGTAGGCACTTGTTTGCAGCAGCAAAGCGAGTGTTATCTCCACCTGGGGTGGAAGGGGCCTCGCTTCCAGCATTGACTACACAGGTACAGGACAAGGGAAAGAGGCCCATGCATGATGAGGGGCCATCAGGTGAACAAGAGGCCGACTTCATCCTCATTCAGGATGATGATGCAGATGTGGAGAGTGCCAAACTTATGATGACCATTCAGGAGCAGAACACGGAGATCCAAGACTTGTCACTCAATTTGGAGAGGGCCAAATGGATCACCAGGTATTTGGAGCAGAGGAACAAACAACTTGAGGACCAACATGAGATCATGGAGTTGCAAAGAATCCGTGAGAATCGACAAGCTGCCCAACAAAGGAGGATCGAGCTCACTACCTTAGAGCAAGAGATTAACAATGACCGCGAGTCTTGGCTCGAGCGGATCAACATCCACCTTGAGAGACTACTGGAGAAGGCCGACAGAGACAAAATCATACTGAGGAGGATGGTTTATCATTACAAGGCACAAAACATGAGTGCGAAGGCTCGGATAAGGAGCTTGAAGGCAAAATTGAGCAAAGAAATAAAGACGCAAAAAGAGCAAGATCGACTTCGAATCTTGGCCGAAGCCTCTGTGGCCCAGCATAGTGCCTCTTAGAGAACCTCCAGCCCAAATTTCAAGAAATTTGTGGCAATTTTGGTCACATGGCAATTTTTTGGTCACAACACAGGTTTTTTCTCCCTATGCGCCGCGCCACTGGCGCAACGCTTAGGATTGGGAGCTCCAAATTGGAAATGTCTTGCATTTTTGGATTCAGCATGCAAAATCACGACTATTGGTGCTTGGACAATAAATTTGGGCATGATTTGAGTCTCCAGGAGGTCAAAAACACCCAAAAAATGACCTCTCTACCCCTATTTTGACACACAAGAAGTAGTCTTGGGAGAATGAAGATTTGGAGTGGCAAATGAGCACCAAATTCAGAAATTCCACTTGGGTTGGAAAGTAGACAGGCTAGGCTTTCCAACAAGCACACTTGGGCACATTTTGGACTCCTACAGGTGCCTCAAAACAGCCTCCAAAGTGGTGCGGCTCATATAGGGAAAAAGGCCAAATTCACCTCCGTTTCGCGAAATTTCGATTCGCGACTTTCTCCAAGTGGGCCCGCTCATCTACATTTCACTTTTTCGGAAACTAAGGCAAAGTTTAAAGAGTTTGGCTTCTGTCCAAGTGGCAAAGGAAGGCAAGCGGTCACCCAAAGCCATTTGTCATTTTTGTAACGCTGCACCTGTAGCTAATGGTTGGCTTTCCATCTCCATTTTGTAATGATTCGAGAAACTCCCCAACCCTTGGTTGTTCTATCTCCTCATGGCATGTTCTATTTATTGTATGCAAACCATTTGCAAAGGGTTGGTTTGCTTGTAATTTCTGGGAGACTGTGGGAAAGAAACTCTGTTTCTTCATTGTATATTTTGACAGAGGATTAATGAAAGGCAACGACTCTGTTTCATGAGATTCATCTGGTTGTGAGTGTAGCAAATGTGTCTCTTATGTGTCGTATGTATTTCGTTATCTTTCACAGTTCATTTCATATTCATTTCCAATGAAATTTTCTAAGTTAGATAAGGTAGAATTCATTTTTATTGCTGTGCCTGTGGGAAAATTTCATGTTCAGTGTTCTTTCTTCTATTGAAAAGGATTCATGTACTTGTGCCCTTTTCACCCTCCTAAGCAATCTCTCCATTCCGCGTTATTTCAAACTAAATTGCTAGACTTTCTGCCTGTCTTGCCTCACGAAGTAATCTGTGCCTTTGTATTAAATTCTCTGCTCATTTTTGTCCGTTGGTCCCATACTATCCCAGAAACTCAGTCATTCATAAAAAATCGCTTCTTGTATCCATAAGTACTTACTAGCCTAAGATCAATTTTCACTGCAAGTCATCTGAGACCATATTGTTTGTTTATTCACTGAGCGTGACATGGAGAGAGCCCTCTCCTGTTCTGGTAGGGCTAGCTACCAGACTGAGCATGGTTTGTGGTTACCCTGAATTTTGCCTTCCTTCAGCCTAAGGCAGATTTAGGTGCTAACACTAACCACAAGGGTAAGTCATGCTCAATAGAAGGCTGAGCAAGAGGATACAATACCAAATGTTTTGACAAATGTCCATTCTTAATGGTCATGTTCCCAACCCTACAACTAATGTAAGCATGAATAGTGGCTAACCATAACCTTCCCAGGATGAGAGGGTAGCCATTAAACTTGATTTTGGGTTGGAGAACCAGGAAATTAGTAGGATACTCCCAAGAGTCAAAGGAGACCATAACATCTTCAACAACTCCCTCAGGAACTACTATTGATTTATTTGCAAGTCATAACATTGTGGTGGCCTTTCTCAAAACCCCTTGGAGGTTTAGCTTTAACATGGTTTCCTGAGTCATGATCACATTGATTGCAGCCCCAAGATCAATTAGGGTGTTAGGGACTATAATTCCATCAATGTGCACATCTACTACAGGGCTTCCACGGTCTAGATATTTTGGGAAGAGCACCCTCCCAAGCATCAAATCAGATAATTGCCCAACAACATTTATGGTGGGAGTGTCTCTCTTTCTTTTTCTAGGCTTTTTGAAACATTTCTCCTTGAAGATCTTATTATAGATGGGAACATATTTAATATCTTGGAGAAGGGGTATTTTAACACACAAATTTTTCAATTCTCCCAGCAATTCAACCTCTTCTGGGGTGTGTTGGCTAGGGTGGATCAACCTCTCAGGAAAAGGAGGTCGATTGACTTGAGGAACACTCTCTTCCTTCTCTTCCTCAAACTCTTCAGGGTGAGAAGGTGTGTGGTTATCTGGAAGCACTCTCCCAGACTGAAGGTTGATCTCCTGGATTTCCATAGCATAAGCAGGATAAGGATTCTCTCCACTATGGACCTGTTGTGCTTGCTTGTTGTTCGGATTCAGATTTGGTTGAGAAGGCATTTGAGGTTGCTTAGGTGGGTCAGGATGAGTGATTTGTGGTTGCGGTTGGGGTGGAGGTAGTAAAACAGGAGGTTGGTTAACTTGAGGACTCCACCCTTGTGATGGGTTGCCCCATTGAGAAGATTGGGGTGGATATGGCTAAAAAGGATGGTTTATAGATTGAGGAGGATATGGAGGATAATAAGGCCAAGAAGGAGGTGTGGACCAGGTTGCGCAAACGGAAGAGTACCAAGGTTACAAGGGTGCATTCTGAATTGGATTATAATAAGAGTAGTGTGCACCTTGCATGCCTTGTTGATATGACTGAGGTCCTTGAGGTCTTCTTTGATTGATGAAACAAAGTTGCTCTGAAACCCCTTCTGCTCTTTGGTATACAACTTTTAGCTCTAGCAAAGAAGGGCACTTGTCTGTTGTATGATTTTATTCACAAACTAGGCAGACCTCTATGAAATTCAATGGGCACTCATTTCTAGGATGTCTTTTTGTGCATCTAGGGTAGAAAATAACTAGTGTCCTTTCTGCTTCCTCCTGCTTTCTTTTGATTTGCATGGTATCCATTTTTAGTTTAAATGTATGTATAATTTCACTCTTGAAATCCTCCAACATGTTACCTATATCATTCTTAATGGATGTTGTGGAGGGAGAGGGACTGACCAAGCCTTGACTAGCTCTACCCTTCTTCCTGGAAGCCCTAGAGTGATTCTTGAACACAATTTTAATGTCACCATAGGATAACCGATAGATATCTCCTCCAGACAGCATGTTGAGGGTTTCAAACATATCTTCCCTAATCCCTCGGAGAAGAACTAGTTTGAGTGATTCAAGATCAAGGGTGAAACTAGCCCTCTGGCCCTCCTATAACCGAGTTGAAATCTCTCCTCATAGTCTTCTAAGGATTCATCAAGTCAAAGAGTCATCCTAAAGATTTATTCCTTGGTTTCCTTGGACCTACAGTAGTCCTTGTACTTGCTATTGAAGGCCTCTTGCATTTGGGCCCACATAGTGATGCTACCCCTAAGTAGGCCTATAAACCAACACAAGGCTGCATCTTTAAGGGTAGAGGGGAATAACTTCAGCTTCTGCTCATCATAGGCACAGTCATAGGTCCTATAGACAACAAAAAATTCAAACATGAAGGTATCAGGATCCTTAGAGGTTAAGCCATGGAAGTGTGGAAGGCCTGTAGGGATTATGTTCTTCATTCTAGCCTCTCCATTGGTCTCTCTAATAGGGAAAACCTAATTGCTGTTGTTTTCAACGATAGTTTGGGTAGGTGAAGTGGGTTATTCTTCTACCCCAATAAGTTCTTAAAAAATTTTAGGTTGCTCACCTAGAGGGTCTTCTAACTCCCCTGTAGTCAGAGAGAGAAGCTCACAGTCATCGAAGAAGAGTGAAGGTTGACTGTTTGAGGGTGTGGGGGTTTTTGGTAAGAATTTTGCTTGATTATCCCTACTCCTACGAGGCATGAAATGTTTTTTTTTTTTTTGAACTGTATGCAAAACAGAAAACAATGCTTAAGCAAAAACAAAATCTACTTAGACACCTCCCCAACAATGGTGCCAAAAAGTGGTGATCCCTTATATTGCACCAATAATGTTGCAACTCCCAAGGGTTCCTCAACTCAAATGATCAACCTGAGGTTCATACAAACTTCAAGGTGATAGTGCTATATGCGCATCAGATAGGATTCCACTCATGCCACCCTCAGTTATGACATTAGATCAAAAAGTGCTCAGAGACTCTTCCTCGTACTGAATTAGAATGAAAGGTTGTTTATAAAGGTACAATTGGAAATTTCTTCTAGCTATGAAAATAGAAATATCATTGACTCAACTTATAAATGCTAACTAATCAATTCATGAAAGGACAAAGGCTAATCTACTTGTAGAAAGAAAGTTATGTTATCTTGCAGAATTCATCAAATTACCTCATCTACTTGCAGAAAGGAAGCTAATTTATCTTGAATAATTCATCAAACTACCAATCATAATTGCATGTACCATGTACCTAGTTCACACTTTCTCATAAATTAGTAACCTACTTGCATGATAAAGAAACTAACTCTACTATGTTTTTGCAGTGAAGAAAATGAAGGGTTGGAGTGGCCTCGGAGCTTTCCTTGATCATAAAATCATAGTTGGGGGTCATTATGCATCTATGCTAAGTCAACTTTGTAGTGGGGATCAAACCTAATGAAGGAAAATACTGCTACGAGTTTGCTACAGGTGATTTCTACAAGAGGCCTGTAATGCTACGGGAGGGCATCCGAGTGGTTTTTGAAGGTGAAAACATTGTCTTGAGGATATGGAGACGTGGATGGAAGTTGAAGCAAATGGAACGAGGTTGGTTTGAGACCCTATCCAAGCTCAGGACCTCTCAAAGGCCTGTCTTACACTAAGATGAGTGCTCTCAATGTACTAGGAAGAATGACTTCTAAAACAGGGTTTTGGGATAGAGTTTGGAAGTGGAAGGAGAAGATGAAGGAGCTTAGGATGGACGTGGTGAAGGTGCCCTTCCCTGCAAATCAACCAACCATGCAATCAATCACATGCATGTATCCATTTATCATTAACAAAATGAAATGAATTATGATGGAAAAGATGAGTTGAATTTAAATAACATCTAATTCATGCAATACCACTGATCTAATCACTAAACTGACTTCTAAGGTACATAGAGCAAATGTAAAATAGGACAACTAACACTAATATATTTCCAAGAAATCGTAAACACAATCTTTTTGGGCTGTGGTTGTGAATCCTTCCACTCATTCTCCCACAATAGAGGTGATGTAGAGGCTGCAACCACATGATTTTATAGATTAATATCTACTTAAATGCAAGAAACTATGAACTAATTGGAATCAAGGAGAAACATAAATACAAGAAGAGGGACCAAAGCCTCTGGGTTGGGCCCAAACCCAAGTGTCTCATCCCTTTGAAATTAACTCAGATGTAGCTTAAAATACAACTTCTCATTATCAGAAAGTGTAGGTCTAATACATCACATAAAAGTTGGAAATAACAATGTCAAGCTTGAAGCTCAATAACTATACTAGACGAACAAAAAATTTGAATCGTAATGAGGTATTTTTATAGTTTATTTATACAAAATGGTACCTGAGGTAGATCCCTTGAAAGTAGGAGTGGTGCCCTCCTTGAGCTCGAAAATGGTGGATCTTGTCCCTCTTGATCTTCACTTGGACTAGAAGTCACTCGACTGCCAATGAACTTGAACTGGTGAGAGAGAATATGGTGCTCCCAAGTCGAGTTTAGGGAGTTAAGGAGGTGAACAAAACCCCTATATTCTCTCATAGTTGTCTCCATTAAGACCTTAAATAGTAATAGCCTAAAAAATGCTTCATTTTCCTACAATTAAACCACATTCTTCCATATACTATGAAAAACACCTTTTACTCTTACAAATCATAATAAAACAAAAAATGTGAATTAACGTAAGAGAAGGATAGTTTTAAGGCTGGAGGATGGCATATTGATCTTCAAAATGTACCTATTGATGGGACTCGTCAGGTACATGTAGATATAAGATTGAAAGCCTTAATTTTCTCTCCATGGATTCTAATCTCATTCTCTTTGTCTATACATTACTCTGTTGAAGTTAAATGTATAGGATTCTATTGATTAGCCCTCTGCACCATACTTCCTTCTTTATTTATTCACGCACCTATACTACAACAACTTAGAAAGGTCTGTTACACAGTAAAATGTCACTGCCATCATGTCAGTCTCCCTACTGTGCCATAAAGTCACATTCACCTTGACTATGCCCTCTGAAATGGCTAGAAAACCCTCTTTGCCTAAGTTAATTGAATCATCGCGACTGTTTGTTAAATAACCGCGCTGACCGGCGGAGGCTAGTGTAACTGCTGCGCTGCCAGCGCGGAAGCACATGTGTATTCCGCGCTGGTCCAATTTCACGGACAGCGCGCCCTCCGCTTGTACTATTGAGCGCTGACCAGACCTCTTCTATAATAGATCTGCGATGCCAGCGCGCCAGCCCAGTTTTGCACCCGCGCTGATCCTGTTTAGGCGAATTTATTCTAACAGCCAACCTTCCAGATGACTCCAGACTTGGTTGTTAGCATTGTTGAGGTCGCCATCCTTTCTCTGGCATGTTTGTTCGACTGATCATCCACTTATCTTGGGGGAGAGCTCACCCCTTACCTATTCATGGAGACTCCTTCTCCTTTATAAGCCTCCTCCATTGCCCATGAGCAGCTAGTTTGGAACATATAGACTTTGATTGAGGAATTCTTAGTGCATTAGTGCTGCTCTTTGTAGGCATTTGGTGTGTTGTGTGAGGATTGCTTTGAGCTTGAGGAAGGTCATGAGCTTGTTGCCTTGTATGTGAGAGAGAGACCTCTTTGACTTGGGAGATTTGCTTCAAAGGTGAATGCTTGGAAGACATGCTGGCTGGACCCTCTAGAGAAGGACTCAGCGTCAGGACTTCGGTTGTACCTTACTCTATTTTCTGATTAATAAAGATAGATGACTACTCTTATGGTTCCATTTCCATTTGTCCTATGAATGATTAATGTAAATTGTATCCTTCTTGACTGATACATGGTTGTTTTTAGTAGATTTTACGCTTGTGTTTGTTCTCTCTTTGCTTGTGCAGGTGTCCGTCCACAAGGATAGTGGAGGACTGTGATCGGCTGGAGCGAAGGAGCGAGAGGATCATCTCTTCGAAAAATGTAGCGTTGGGATCCAAGTAGGTTTCTTTTACCCACTTTTTAATTACAACTAGGAACCTGCAGTGTAGCATTGTTTGATTGTTGCTAGACCCCCTTTGGGCTAGTAGGGATCGCCTCTATCCGTAGAGGG
>APFE030902599.1:5037-51098 GCA_000404065.3 Pinus taeda | reverse complement strand
TTCTTTCCAGCCTTCCCTTTTGTTCAAGACAAGGTGGCCCAATTGATTTTTCACCTTTAGCTGTGCCTTCTTTCCCTTGCCTGCAAAGTGTACCATATCAGCATTCCCAAATTGCCTGAAATATTCAAGGGCAAATAGTCTCATGGGCACATACTCGGGCAATCTGTATGGGGGTAACTCACACCCATATATTCTGATTACGGTGTAGTTTTGGTAAAAGTACCAATCCCCTATGCTGTACACCTTGAATAACTACAAGATTCTTTGCATCTCATCAGTCAGTCTTGGAGGAGGCGAGCTTAGGAATAAAGACATGGCTGGGTGGATGAAGAGGTCTATGAATTCATAGTAGGTATATGGAGAGTAGGTTCTGCTATGAAACACTGAGGTCTAGTAAACTACTGACCTTGGATTGCCTTGTGCATCTGTTCTCTTAACAACGAAGGAGAACTTATCATGTTGATAATATAGAATGAGGTCGTAGATGTAGGAGGTGTATCTGAAAACCTTCTCTCTTGACAGGTTCAAGAACTGCTCATGCATCTTATCTGAAATGTATGTGGCATAATCATAATAGATCGGACTCTTGCCAGGGGAAAACATAGTCATCATCACTAGTACAGTTTCATCAACAAATTCAACTGATTTGTACCCCAAGATGGAACTGATCATGTCTGCAAGATCTACACCCAGTTGATTTAGGTAGCCATCAAAAATAGGAGGGTACAGCACAGTGTCAGAGTCTTTAATAAACAATTGGTTTAGCTTTATGATTTGTGCATCTGTTAGCATCTTAGCTCCTTGGTTGATCAAATCCAATAGAGACAAAGGGACCAATTTCTTCTGGATCTTGAACTGTACCATCTATGTAATGGCCTCAGGGGTCATGTAGAATACCACTGAGCCTGAAGGGTCAAGCACAGCTCTTTGCATGGGTTCATAGCAGACAGCACACAGATGAATCAGGTCAGGGAATTGGTTGACCTGAGGGAGCCTGAAAATTGGGAAGAAGGAATCCCAAATGCCTATTATGTCTGTCCCATCCTTATGTTTGGCCTTAAGCTCATTCAGCAGGTGGAGGTGGAACTTGCTTTTTGATGAGGAGTCCTCTGAGATTTGGTAGTCCAGGTCTGCCAAATACTGCCACTCCAGCTCTCTCTGAGGGGCATTCAAAGGGGCAACATTGAGGGCAACTGGAGTCTCCATGGTTACTTAGATTGTGTTTTGCAAATGGACTGCTGTTTCTTAGACTGGGCAATAGTAAAGAGCACTGACTGAGTAAAGAGGTGAATTTGAAAAATGAAGGGTAATAGGGCAAGTTTACAGCAATTGAAATACTGTTTCAGTTACTTGAGAAGGAAAATATTAGTCTTTAACAGACCTTTCTCAACAATTGAGTGCAGGTTCCGGGTTTTAGTTCACGACTGCGCGAACGAAAAATGCGGGTTTTCAGTGAAAGTTCAGTCCAAATGGCTCGGCTGATGAATTTCGACCGTTAACTTTTCAAGAGGGAGCTGGGTGCAGGTAATTTTCTGGTGAATTATGTGTTTTCTGTGCTCTAAGTGAGTTTTTGTTATTTATAGACAAAAACCAGGTTCGGAGAAGACTCGAATGGAGAAATACCTGGTAAATCGATTGGTCGGGTCACCAATGCAGGTGGGTAGGCACGCGGAGGTCTCCTGGTCGATTCTGAGCAAGTTGGTGAAAAATGGTCGTAAAACGCATGCAGAGAGCGAAACAATAGTTTTTTCCAAAAGTGCGAAAAGAACGTGAATTTTGGCAAAATATGGCTTTTTTGGGTCATTCGCACCTTTTTTGGCTGACGTCAGCATGACGTCACCAAGTGGGTCAGGGTCGGATGACGTCAGCAAGACGTCATCAGGTGACGTGGTGGCCCATGACTGGTCCACGAGGGCGGTGAGGTGGCAGACAGGTGGAGCGATGGTGGACAGGGCGCGCGGTCGTGGCGCTGACGCAGGTAGTGAGGGGGTGCTGACGTCGGCAGACAGGTGGCGCAATATCGGGCAGCCTCTGTTACGGAAAGGAATCTGTCAGAGGGGGCTCCGATGGAACTTGGAGGCAACGCGTGGACCCGGCCTGACGTCAACGACTGACAGATATCGGACGATATCGTTCGGACGTCGGGGCCGGTCCGATATCAGCTTCAGCCGTCAGATAAAAAGGGGTAGATCGGGAGGGGATTAAAATAATATATTCCATGGTATTTTCACCCGGGGGGACCCTTAGGAAATTTTAATGCATTTTCAATGGTTTGTAATGTATTTTTACAACGGTCGATAAGGCTCCGAAACTTTAGAGAAATGGGTTTTTGATGCATTTCTTTTGCAAAGTCGCATATGCCTCGGAACTTTGGATAAATGGTTTTTTTCGCATATAAATCTCACAAAGGCCTCCAAACTTAGGATAAGGAAAACAAAATGGGTTTTCAGGGTAACTTTGCCTTTTGGGTGGGTTAAAGGGGTGCAAAGGGTTTTTCCAAGGTTTTTAGGGCAAAATGAAGGGTTGGCTAGGTAGAATGAGTTTTTGATGGAGAAAAAAAGGTAAGGCTTGGGTTCTTGAGCTAACCAGGTGTTAATTCAATTCCCTAGTAGTGAACATATGGCTATAATGCCAAGGGGGGGGATATTTATAGAATGCTTGGGGTTTATACACCATAGTGTTATAATAGTAGGGAAATGGTGACATAGGGAATTTAGATAATAGAAGGTAGGGGTTAATATGGAGGGAAAAGGTGAATGAGGAGTGATGTCACTAAGTTTATTTGAAAACCACTGAGCTTAGGGAGTAGATCAAAATTAAAAGAATTTTAGACAAGAAATGTGGCTCTTAAAGGAAACCAGAACCAACATAAAGCCTTGAATTTTTTCATAAACACAACTGGTGTAGGGGTGTTAGTAATGAGTGTAAAACAGGGAAAAAAGGAATTTAGACATGCTCCATTGTGTTGTTTTCCTTATCTTGACCAGCAAGATTCAGTTTGAAAGGAATACCATTTCTGCAACCCCATCTACCTACCCATCTACTTGCCTAGCATTTTTTGTTTCTTCTTGGAGGGTGCACTTGGACTTGCAGACCCTTATGTGCCTTTTCTTTTCCATTGGTTTTTTCTTTTGATTGCCTATTTAGCACTACCCTTATTGCTTCCAAGGCCCCAGATTAAGCAGTTGGGAACCTTACTTTCTTTGCCTAACTATTGGTCTGCCAAGATTAAACAGTTTGGACAGACTTCTTTCTTTGTTCTACAACAGAAAATTGAAACATGGCATGATCCAGATTAGACTATTGGACCATCCATCAAAATTTAGTAAACATGAAGGTATGTACACACCTTGTCTTCTCTTGGAAATATGGGATCTTTGTATCAGCAAAGCAGAGCATATTTGGCATTTGAATTTGCCAATCATGAAATATGAAACCTATTGGTATAGGTATCCAACAGTATCCATTGGACTCCTAGTACAACATCAACACAACACATTGGAATGGAAAGCATTGGGCTATTCAATACATATTCTCCCATGGATAGCTTGGTATTATGGCACTTCCCAAAGCAATTTATGGTTCCCCCAATTGCAACCATCACTTCACACTTTAGTGCTGAATATAGGAAGCAATTCAATTCCTTGGCTATCTTACAACGAATAAAATTATGGGTACTTCCTCAATCAATCAACACTATTTCCTTTTTCTTCTTGATATGTACTTCTATCTTGATATTACAAGATATGGTCAAATTGATTTATTCTTTATCTAGGGCTTGTTCTTGGAGTATATCTTCTTCTTTTGACATTTCTTGTTCCTTTTCTTCCTCCTCTTCACAATCTATGTAGAATAATTTCTTATCGGCACACTTACGACCTTTAGTGTATTTTCTATCACAACTGTAACAAAGCCCTTTTGCCCTTTTTTCTTCCAATTGTTGTGGTGTCAACCTTGTAGGTTGTGGAAGGCTAGGGGCAACAACATGTCCATCTTTATAGTTGTGAGTGGTAGGCTTCCTGGTTGCCATAATTTTTATTTCCACTTTTTATTGCTAACTTGAATGCCTTCACCAATGAATCAGGTTCCCGAAGGAAAACCTCATGTTGGATATTATCCTTTAAAGTGCCTATCAACACATCAATCCTATGCTCCTCTGCAATATCTTTTACCCTTATGTTCAATTTTTGGAATTCCTCAATGTGCTCCATCATTGAACCCTTTTGTTTGAGATTTATCAATTGGCTAAAAAAGGTGTTTCTTTTGGTATTCTCATAATGTGTTATCATTTATTCTGTAAAAATTTCCTAAGTGACAATTTGTTTATGAGAGCAAATGCATCGATACCAAACAAACTGATTTTGTCCAAATATAAAGTTGCAATACATACCTTTTGTGTGTTTTGCACATTATGGAGATCGAGAAATTTCTCCATCTATAGTATCCATGTTCCTGGATCCTTGCCATCAAACTTCCTCATATCAATTTTTGGAACATGGTGGGTCTTCAATCCAGCATTAGAGTCCATGAAAACATGATTAACATTTCTTTTGTTCTCATCATGAGTTTCCTTTACTACCCTTTCACCATTAGTAACCATTTCTTGTAGCACCTTATTCAAATGTATCTTCAATTCTTCCATCATAGTGTCCATGCCATTCATCTTAGAATCCATGCAATCCATCTTAGCTTTAGTTACCTTTTTTGAGACTGAAATTTGTTGTACTTGGTCTTGTAATTTTGATATATCATGTTGCATTTCTTCCTGTTCTTCACGAGTCATGCCAGAGCTTTCAGGTTTCTTACTAGGTGTTTCCATTTTCTTTTCTTCGGGCATAAATTAATGCTAATAATTCTTCACTATTCCCTTTGAATTCCTTCAAACTAGTTTTTCAAACCAATCTTATGAAAAAAAAACCTACACGCCTATTTTTCACTTTGTAAGAACTCTATATTCAATCTATTGTATCTCTATAACTGTGGATCTCGAATAATTGAAATTGCAACCTTCAATAAAAACTTGGATCCTCTTTCTAACCCCACAATTCTGATCAATATTGGATTCTCCAAGGAAGAGTTATGCAAAATCTCCCACGCTGACCTAATTATAGACTAGTTTAGTAGAGTGAACTTGTGTGAAGTGCCATGTGTCATGGTTTCGACCTTAATACCTGAAACTGATATAAAAAAGACTATAGGCCGTCCTATTTCTAAAACGTCTGATGAAATTTCAATTTGATGCTCAGAACAAAAGTTATGACAATTTTCCCCAGGTCCCCTATTTGGCATGTAATTCTAGAGTTTGCAAAAACCCTAACTTCCATAGATCATATCTCTCAAATATAGTGATACAAGGTCTAAAATTCAAACCCGAAGTTCAGAATGATTTCATCTCAAATGGATTTTTTTTTTATCTTTTGAAATGTCGCAGAAACCAACTTATAGTGAAAATTCCATGATGACCTGTTTGGAGCAGTGAAACCCTAGAATCCAAAGCTCTGATACCAAATGTTAGGAAACTAGCTAACAAAAAGATAAAAAATATGGATCAAAGCCTTAGAATTCAGCTTCTTCGAGGGGGAAACCTCCTTTACATTACACAAATGAACAATTCTTGGATGATACAAATGCCTAAACCTCCCTTCTATATATAGGAGTCTAAGGAGTCATAATATAATCAAGCCGACATAATAGTAATAACGTAAGGGCACAATAATAACAATAGTGGGTTTGTATGGGGCACACTAATAATAATATTGGGACAATAGGGGCACAATAATAACAATAAGGGATACAATGACAATAGTAATGGGTGAATCACTAGTATTATAGGGACCTAACACATTGAAGGCTAGTGACCTGGTAGTATGTGCATATTGCTAAAAACAAAGGAACACATAGGATGCTATTATTCTAAGGGGGAGGGGAATATAACACTCCTAGTTACACACATGAATGAATAATTTAGTGACCATGTATAATATGTGTTAGTTGGTGAGCCTGAGACTCATTGAGGCTTGTGTGCCTCTATATGTATATACAAGTTAGGTCAGTAGGGCCAAGCTATGAATAAGTTTAAGGTTGGTGTGCCTATGTAATGAGTTTGAGGACCCTGATTTTTAGGTTAGTGACCCAAGACATAATTAGGCTATGGATTCATGAGTTTCTTCTGGGGTGATACACCCATGTGTATTTGTCTCTATGTGTTGGGGTCATTCTACCCATGTGGTAAATATGTTTAATCCATATATATTAATAAAAACATAATGGATGTTTGCAGACTGAGAGAAAAAGAGTACAAGGGGCCCATGACTCCACGATTAAAAAAGGTGTCTTGATGGAAAGGTAAGCTCATGATATTATAATATCTTATTTTAATATTAAATAGAGGATAAATATATTTATAAAAGGGCAACATTGGTTACTCGAGACAAAATTCAGTGTTTGTGACTCAGGAGTGAGCGAGTCCTAGGCGTTGGACTCTAAAACTGACTAGTTGGGATGCATCTGATTTTTTGTGGGCCTCAGTGGCCCTAAGAGCTTAGTGCCTTCGGTTATGGCTTGGTGGCCATGGAGTTAGAGGAACTTGAATTGGAGACAATCACTGAGTCCTAGGCTTGGACTCTATAACTGAAAAACCAGTCAGTGAGCCTTCTACCTGGACTTTATAACCCGCTAAGACATGGTTATTCAAGTAACCATTGCATACAGGATGCATCCTGATGTGAGAGGCTTGGTGGTTCGATTGAAATTATGACGTTCTATGCTAAAATAATTACTTATTCCAAAAAATTCTTTCCATTGCAATATTAGTTAAGAAATTATAGATAGAACATAAACCAAATTTACAGTATAAGGTAGCCAAAAACATAATGAGACATAGAGAATTTAGGTCCAATGACTACGACAAACACCACAAGGGGAAAACCCAACCATATTCTTCTTCTATTATATATCATTTTTTCAGCAAAGGTACATAGTACAATGAGGGATTAAGAGAATGTGTAAGTTCACCCAAATATGAACAAGCTATAGCATAAATATCATTGGTAGAAACAATAAATGCAAACATTGAATCAACATTCCCTTTAGCCAAATCAACAGTGAAACATTGAATCAACCTTGTCTCACCAAGTTCTACTCTTACTCTCCAAGTATCTCTCTCTCTCACCATCTTCTTTAAGTCTCTCCAACGCTCTCCCTCTCAAATTTTAATTATTATTTGACAATACACAAGTAGTAGTAGTTAGGTGAGAAGACATGAAACACATATATAGGAGGAGCAACAAATTCTTGTCATAAAGGAGGAGGAATACACATTCCTTGAGAAAAAGTAACATTTAACTTTTAGGGGCATGTAACTTGTGCCATTAAGGAGAGAAATACATGCCTTAGTAACTTGTGTCATTAAGAGAGGTTCGCTTGCCTTATTTAAGGAGAGTGTAACATATGCATTAAAGAGAGTGTAGGAGGAATAATTTATGACATGTCTTTAATGGTTGTAACAGGAATATGTCATGTCCTTAATGAGAGCATAAGAGAGAGTTTAACATATCATTAAGAGAGAGATAGAGAGAGAGAGCTAGGTAGTGCCATGAGAGTCATCAAGGAGAGAGGTGCAAAGTGATTGAGATGATGAAGGTAAGGATACTTGTAATTCATTTTAATAATAATATCACAATGTCATAAAGGATAATAATAATAATATTAATATTAATAACATTGATAATTAAATCAAGATTGAACTATTACAATCGATTAATAATAAGTCAAGTGATTTTCTTTGAACTATACTTGATTACCAATAGATGCAAGGCGATTTACTATTTTTGGAAAGTCATACTTGAGATGCTAGACATGATTTTCTATTTTTAGAAAATAACTCCAGAATTGTAAGAAATGAGATTTTATTTAAGGAAATTCATCCATAAGCTATCAATTTTCAACAGATTCTAGTTATGGCTCAAGTAGCCATAGAGTTGAAGCCCCATCTCAGGGGTGACCGACTGTTGAAAGACAATGAACAATACTGTCTATGGCTAGGTGAAATGTGAGAGGTCTGCAACCAACCGACCACATTTGAAGATAAGTATTTCATAATTTGTTATTGTTAATTTCGATGCATTTACATATCGTTTTGCAATCTTGTGGTTCATTGTGCTCAATATCGTATATTATGGTTAAGTTAAGCATATATTTCTAGTTATCCTTGGGAACAATATAATAGGTTGAATGAGTTTGGTCAATTCACATAAATGTATATTTATTGTTTTATTTTTCCTAGGGTTGTGTATTTATTGTCTACCCATGTGTGGAACTACTCTTAAGGTTAAATCTATGTATGTATATGTACTCTTGGTTATGTTTGAAATGTGTATGTATTTTGTGCATTTGGGTAATGGTAGTGTGCAAGAATTATATCCTATGGTTAAATTAAGCTTCTCCTTTTGCTAAAGTTTGGAGCAATTTTGGAGTTTGTGTGACTGGAATTGCCAAGAGGTAGCTAGGGATGTTATAATGGTATCAAAGTGTCCAAGTTGCAATAATGGGCTGACATGGGATGCAAACTTATAACACAATAAAAATTGTCGAGTATGGTTGCAAGCAATTTGACAAAATGCCAAAGTTGTATTATAGAAGGGTTATAAATGCCAGCATAGAAGATGATTACTATTACCTTCATATTTTTCCTCTATTTATTTATGATTACTATTATTAATGTGTATACAATTTGATTTTACGATTTTTTGATGAGGGTCCTTTTCATGGGTTGGTTGTTAATTAGTTTATTCATAAGGTTATTATTATTGGGGTATCTATATTATGATGTATTCTTATATTTATGTTATTGTCATTTTATTTTTATTTGTGATTACTACAATTGAGTTATTTATTTTCAGCTCCTTAAACTAGCGGTAATAAGTATGGCCTATCTAGATTTTTTCTATCACAAGTTGATATGATTAAAATAATATATATATATATATATATATATATATATATATATAATATATATTATATATATATATAATCTCAATAAATAAAATGAATTATCTAATGTTCAAAACTAACCTCTTATGAATAGTATTAGTAAGTGGTAAATTTAATAATTTTTATAAACAGAGAAAGATTCAATATTACATCAATAGTAAGTAGTATAGTTTTATAAAAATTAACATACCTTTAATAAATAATTCATATATATATTTAGTTTTTAATTTAATAAATAAATACTTATTGTTTTTAAATTACCTTTGAAATTATTTATTTATTCATCCTATTATTATTTTTGGAATAAGAATATATAATTTATTTATGTAACCTAAATTACTTCTTCAAAAGAAATCATTCAAACAAATAATTAATTTATAATAACCATTAATATTAATTTATTAATAACCTAATGTTATTTAATTAAATAAATTACGTAAGATTCTATTCATTGTACCTAATTTTACTAATTTCTAGAAATGGATTATTATATTATTAATTTTAATATTATAAAAGTAATAATAATAATATAAGTTCTTCAAAAGAAATCATTCAAACAAATAATTAATTTATAATAACCATTAATATTAATTTATTAATAACCTAATGTTATTTAATTAAATAAATTACGTAAGATTCTATTCATTGTACCTAATTTTACTAATTTCTAGAAATGGAATATTATATTATCAATTTTAATATTATAAAAGTAATAATAATATTAAATTTATTAATATAAGTTGGGCAAGGTCCTAGGGTCAAAAATAGCCGTTATGTAGCCGTTGGAGTCTCTGCTCAGTCTATTTAACTTGCTAGGCCAGATCGGTTTCTTCAACTTGTCCTGACGATGAACCACACTAGTTGGTTCGAAACGCGTCGACAAAGGTCTTTTTTGTGTGATTTACGCCGAAGCTCTTCTTATAACTATGACAGATCACAGAAGTCTCAATTCTACAGATGATTCTCTTTAGAAAGTTTTGTTGAGGATACTTTTGAATGGAAAGTTTTAGAACTTAGAGTTTCTATACATATTGCTTGACATAATGCTTGTACAAAATGAGTGACATCTTGGATGGTTGTGTTTAAAGGTATTGATGGTGGTCTCACTCTGGATTGTATATGTTTGTTGATTGGATACATACACCAAACCATAATACCATTCACTACAACAATGGCTACAATGATGAATATTTCCATGATTACAAGGATGCCTTCTTCTAATATAAAGGAAAAATTTCACGGTGTCAATGAAACATACACCATTGACTCAGATTCTTGTTACTTCTTGTTGTAGGAATGTATCAACATGAAATCCTGATAAGAAATCCATAAATTCCACACCTAGATGCTCGTCATGGGACTATTAACCCATATTGTTTTCATGGTAACTAAGCTTGTCGACATATATGCTTATTACAAAAGTATGAAAGGCACATGCCATGTGTTTGAAAAATTCCCAAGTGAAATGTATTTGCATGGAATGTTATTTTAAAAGGTTTTGTCAGGGATGGACGCTACCAGGAAGCCCTAAAGCTATATTACCAAACACAATAGAGAGGACTAAATGAATACACACCTTTACAATTGTCTTCTAGGTGTGCGCTAAGATTGCAGCTTTGTAGCAGGGCAAGGAAATCCACAGTTACATGGAACACCATGACTATAAGATATTTTGAAATTAGAAATTGTGAGAGGTAGGAAAGCTACTTGATAATATGAAGTTGGGAAGGTTGAAACCTGATGTGATAATTCAACCTGCAATGATATCTAGCTATGAGTAGAATGGTGATGTAAATAGTGGAGTGAGATATTTTCTAAAATGAAATTGGCCGGAGTGAAATCCAATTCAGTCACTATTGACAGTGTTTTCACTCTCATGCAAAATTTCCAGCGTTGCAACAATATAAAAAATGGATGATGCATATAAAGTGTTTTTCAATATGCTAAAGAGGGATATAATCTCATGGAATGTAATAATTTATTTTTATGCATTGAATAGATGTTGTGATGAGTTTTTGGGACTCTTTTATTAACTTCAAAATGATAGGGATCAACCCAGATGTAATTATTGAGTCATAGTGAGATACACTCAATTTTGTCATAGTGTTGAATCCTTGAAACTATTTAGTTGAATGCAAGTCGCAGGGGTGAAGCCTAACTCTGTTACCATATAACTTATTTTTCCTTCATGTGTTGACTTAATGCATTTAAATTGTGGATATTGAATGCATGTGCATGAGGAAGATGCCTTGACACCTTTATGAAATAAAACTAGGAATTAAGGTAGGCCATATCAGCTTCATTTCTATTTTATCTGTCTGCAGCCATGGAAGACTAGTAAATGAAGATTAGCATCATTTTGATTGAATTAGTATAAAGTTTGAGGTGAAGCCTAGAGTGGAGAATCATGTGTTCATGGTTGACCTCCTCAGCCACTTGAGACACTTTCACGAAGCATATATGATATTGACAAACATTTATACTACTTCTATGGGATGATCTAGTCAACGTGAGAAAGATAAAGTTAGATAATGGAATTAGAAAAAGGGAACCAACATCTCATTTTCAAAAAGAGCTCTAGTTGCTTCTAAATTAGGATGTTTTTAAATATATCATGGAAACTCTTCGACAATGTTCTTGAGTTTCAATTATAATATACCCTCTTCATTTGAATGTTGTCTCTCTGAAACCATGGAGAGGAGAGACATGGAAGAGTTACATATATGCATACTTCATCAAAAACCCTAAAGGTGGCTAGAAATAGATAATCATTATATTCTCCAAGCATTGGACAAGTCTCAGCTGAAGCCTTATGTTGTAAAACATGAATCCATCAGGAAAGTCCTAGGCCAATTTTGCAACTTCGTTGAGGATTTTTAGTCAAATTTTGAAATTAGCTCATGTTTTTGTACAGTGTTTGGTTATGGAAAATTAGTGGAGGAAAAAAAAGGCATTTTCAGGTAAATAGGCCAGCTTGACGAAGGCCAAAAGTTGGGTTACTAATTTGAAAACTCGAATTTAATTGCTAACCAAATTAAATGGAGGAACCAACAAGGGAACATCACAATTCGTTACCTTAGGCTTACATATTTTTGTGGGTTTTCTTGTATGTAATCAAGGTGTTTTTGTGGTTAGAGAACCATAGAGGAGTGTGTGATTTCGTCCCACAACACATTTGAGGAGGCACTATAATTGTTTTTGGTGGGATTCTTTCTTATTCAATTAAGGACTATGTCATGACAAGACTCAACTGAGAAGGCAATGAATTACATGGATATTATAGGGATTTCATAAGAGGCTACAAGGTCTGGGAGACTATAGAAGTGCATATATTATTTTAATTGATACTTCAAATGTGACCAAGCTTAAAAATTAATATGGTTCTAGTGCAGAAGTACAAACAAAAAACAACAACAAAAGAAACAGTAACAAAAAATGGAGACCTTGTGCACCTCTAGAAAGAAGTTTTGTGTTGCCTCACATCTATTGTAACTATCGCAAAACTCTCATATATGTTTTAAAATGAGAGGAACATTATCACAATATTATTTTATTTCCCTTTATTCTCTTCATCTGTGAATTTCATGGAAAGTAAAATCATTGTTTTCTTCTTTTATTTGAGCATTATATGGAAGGATTCATGTAACTATCTCACAAGGTGCCATAGTTTTTTTTCAGGAGAAAGTAGTTCAACAAGCCCTAATTAATAATTCCTATGGGGTCCTATTAAAAATAATACTTGAATATATCATTCCACAAATTATCCTACTTCCAGATTGTAAATCATCATATCTTTTTACATGACAAGAACCGGTCAGTGATTATGTAAGAAAGACATTTGAGATGCTCGTTACAGAATTTAGGAAGCTTCATGTAATGGAAAGGTGCTTCCATAATTGAAACAAGGTCGAAATGAATATGTGATATACTTAAATACTTCTTGAAATTCTTAGAGTTTTTATTTGTCAAATGGGTGGGAGAACTTCAACATTAGAAAAGCAACATTGAATAAAGAACTTCAGTGGCCCGGATAATGAAATTTTTATTTTTCTTATTTCAATTCAGACCGAGGGGGTTGGAATCAAGTTTTCAAGTGCATATAAAATTATTATATATGATCTAAATTTTAGTCATTAATATATTTATGAGCTCAATCTTGATCTCACAGGATAGGCCAACGTAAATCGATGATTGTATATCAATTGATAAGAAAGTGTTTTGTTGAGGAGAGAATATTGCAGTGGTCAGGAACAAAGATGGAATTGAAGAATCTGGTGATGAATCTTTGTAAAAATGAAATTTTAAAGAATTATCTATATCAAAAATAAACTTTTTGTTTGTGCAGAGTGCCACAATACAATCAAGTTCATCTCCAAAATTGGCAAGTGAAAAATTATTGTGAGGGATTATGTTCCTGTGCAATTACTAATAATGGCTGACTATGTAGAAATATTGTTTATGATGTGAGTAGAGTTCATCATACAAATATAAATGGTTCAATATTTCTGGTAATACAAGACCCCAACTAGGTTTCATTAGTTTACTCTATTAACCAAACCAGGTTTCATCAATCTATGAAGTACATATGACATTCTAATATGTCACTATGGGTGTTTGTACTACCTATTTCTTCTACTCAAGGAAAAAGGTCTAGCAAATACAAATATGATAGTAGTTCCACAAAAGTAAGTGGTGGGCCCTTTAATAAGTGAGGAGTCTTTGGGAATAGACACTCATTTACAATAAACAAGCTCCAAGAGTCCATATCCAGAAATGGTAAATAATGCTCTGCTAGGTGCATTGACTAGAATCTTTGTAAGTATTGCTAGATCATTTATTTTATTTATACTCCTATTGAGTGTGTTAAACAACAGATGAAAATTGGTTAACAGTATTACAATGATTGGTATGTCCATTGGAAGTGCATTTTCCATTTCCAGATATCAATCTCCAACAACAAGAAAGTAATGTCAAGACAACATATACCACCTGGGTAGACTAGACTAGACTTGAAATGAATAATATTCAATGCCCAGTTCAATAATTTTTTAGGTGGTAAGGAATAGAATAGGAATGAATTCTTTTAGCTACTTGAAATCAATACCATCATGCTGTGTTAGATGAAATCTTCCATTACATGATCAAATGGGAAAGAGTTCGCATAGGTATCAATTTTTCTAGAAGTAGATTATTAAGAGGTTGGCCTATTTGAAACTATCAAAATGTTACAGTACCTGAAACTTGTAATTGTAGAGGTGCCAAAATTATGGACTATAATCAATTTAGCTCATTGAATTGTCCTAGTTGGATAACCATTCAAATAATATATGTTATTTTATCTACTAACTATTTTCTTAGATGCACATGTACAAGAAAAAAATGTTACTTTTCCTAGTATAAATATTGTTCATCTAGCCATAAATGAATAATGTTCGAATTGGACTAACCTTATATGGATGTACACTGTGGGTGTTATTAAATATGTCTATGGATGGTGATCAATAAGTTTCATATGGGTAGATATGGTGTATGGAAAGTACGGTATCATAATGTTCTACTTCTACTCAACAGCTTTTGTACCTTGCCACCAATGTTTCTTAAAGGTACGATCAAGGTAGCAATGATTTGGAAGAGGTTTCATGTGAATTTGATTTGGTCAAATGCATATGAATATGCTCAGTGTAAATCAAATAGTTGTGGTTAAATGCAATCTTGACATTAATGGACAAACTTATGTGTTTCAAAGACATGAATGTCAACAAAGTTGTTTTCACTTGAGAATTGTTTAGGGATGTTAGTTTTAAAATTTTGGATGCACATAAATCTCTCAATGTGCAGCCATCATGGTCAACAATTATTTTGACCAGTCTACCTAAATGGTGGTCACAACTGCATACAAAACCTCCTAACTTGTTTCATCTACCGGTGATTCCAAGTGGTATTACATCTTATAGTTTGTTGAAAGGATCAGTGATCTCATTGGAAGCCTATTAAATGTTTTGAAGAGGTGGGTAATAGTACCACTAATAGTAGAAATTTTTAGCATAAGTAATACCTTATACAAACAACAACAAAATGAAAATCATTCCTCCTTAACAATTCCATTGATAAACTCCCACTCTCTCCAAGACTGCTTGGAAATCAACAAACACTCAAGCCTATAATTAGAAAAAGCCATAGATATGCCAAACAATGGTAGCGCCATTTTCATAGAGCACTTCACTTTTTGATACTCGATATATTACTAGATGCAGGAATATTTCACCATGAGACTTTAGTAGGTCCCTTTCTATCTGAAGTTAGATCATAAATCCACACCCATCTCCATCACACAATTTATTAGGAAGGTTGTCACTCACATAACCCTATTAATATATATATCTATATATATATATATATATATATATATAATATATATTATATATTATATATATATATATATAGATATATATATAATATATATATATATTATATATATATATAATAAAAATACCAAGGATATCATCTACTATCCCTGAAAATGGGTGTGCTTCAAAAATCTAATATATATTTGACAAACCACTTCGTAAACCTATTCAACTATTAGAATTGACTAGAGTGGTTGCTATGTAATGCCTAGGGTAAAATAACTACCAGTTAAACAAACATGTTGGCTTGAATCATTCTCATTTGTGATACGATATTTTTTACTTCAACATCAATTTTATCTTTGGGGGGTGTGAATAGAATAGAATAAAATAGAATTGTAAAACATATACAGATTCATTTCAATGGGTAAGTCATTTCAATTTCACAAAATGAATTTGCAAATATGTCAATCATAAGATCATAGCAGAGGCTGAATCAGCCATTATCAATAAACCCTATCACATTCAATCTAACATTTTGAATTGACATGAAAAATAAAAGAACGGAGATTAAGAGAAAACTATGCCTCCCAAACAAGCATAGTATCCTGAAGTTCCCTTTTGGCCATGTTGTGTAAACCTGCAAGCAACATTGTTGCGACCATTGGCAATGTATGTAAGCATTTCTAATCTATATCAACTTTCTAAAAATGTAGTTCACAGAAGAAGAAGATGCTTTGGTTTTTCAACCATTTGAATATTTTTCTTCCTCCCTATAGTGTATTGACAACTCTAGAATTCTATTAGTTTAGGCTTTCACAGTGTCTTAAGTCTTTGGTAGTTTTGGGATTCACTCTATTCAAGGAACAAGCCTAGATCAAGAATGCCTAAAACATGAATTCCATCATCAAAACAACAAAAAATAGAAAGATCATGAATGCATAAAGATAGAAGGCAAATTGTACCTCTAGCATTCTCGATCTATATATCCTCTAATGTCTTTATGGCGATGGATCACATGTCTTGATGATGAATCACATATCATGGATCCAAATTATTGATTTATGTTTTATGAACATGTTGAATTCGAAAACATAGACTGGTCAAGAATGCATAAGAGATAGAAGGAAATCAATGCATCTACCAAATATGCATTATTGATATATCCATCTTTTGTTGTCCCAATAATGGAACACATACCATGTTGATTCATGCTTTTTTCAACAAAGTGAATCCCAAAACCACTAGAAACCATACAATTAATTGACATGTAAGTCTTAAGTCCATTTAAACAGTCTTAAAAATACTCCAGTGAGTACATTTTTTTTTGGATGTCCCCATCCTAGAAATTGTTGTTGCTCTATCTTGACTAGTAGATTCGAAACATGTTATCCTACTAGCTTTACTAGGATGAAAATAAAGAATTCTAACTCATAGAAACAATGTTCTATTTTATAGAAAAATATTTTAGGGTAGTTTCTTATTGGTAGGCATTTTTTGGCTAGGAAATTTTGTCAGGTATTCTAAGCAATAATTTTGGAGCTTCAACTCTTTATTTTGTTTCATGTTATCGCTTTAGCTATAGGTGTATTTAAATATTTCTTCTTGTAGTAGGCTCCCAAACCTGATATTTATCTGACAGGATTCAAATCCACTTCCTCAGTACTCCAACCTTTTTGTCTCCCATCAAAAACCTAGGAAGATTAAGAAGATATTCCCCCTTGTAACACCATAGAGATTAAAACAATCCTTAACAAAATTATACACAGAGTAGAGAAAAAATATACAGTAGAAGGAAAATACAAGAAAAAGGCCCTCTCAACCACCTAATGCATTAAGCATATGGCTAATATTGTTGTCAGAGACATGGATAATAATATATCAGTGGCACAATCCCTCCCATCACATAAGATCATTGGGCCATATCTTCTTACCATTCCTACACCTAATGTAGAGGAATTGTTACCTTTCGTAATTCTCAGCATGGCTCATCAAAACAAATGCTCATCACCAGGTTTCTCCCCATCCCTAGAAGATTCATAAAACTTGGATGTTATAAGAGGAACAAGGTTCCTAACTTCTCCACCATCGAATAGCATAGCCCAATCCTTTTAGGAAACTCTCCAGAGGATATTTTTAGGCTCAAGTTTGGCATGTCCGTGATGGTGGGTAGGGATAATGAGTACTCTCCTGATCCTAGGGTTCTACTCCTCAATATTCGTAGTCCTAACTAATTTTTGAAGGAACCTTTCTGGTGTAGCATCACTATTGGGTACTTCCTCTCAATGTACTATCTACTTCACTATTTAGATTTTTCTCACCCTCCCTTTTCATGTTTATTATTTTTTTTGCCTCCTTTTTCAAGTTCACCCCCTTTTATCTTGATGTATATTGTTTCAATTTTTCTCCTTTAGCCAGGGTTTTAGATTGTTTTGAAGATGATTTAGGAACCCTTTATTTTTGTTGCGAAAAATTTTTCTTCCTAGTCTCATGGACATATTTTGGCCAGTGGTGGACATTAATATACTTTCTTCAATTTGTTCTTCCTCTTCAAACATGTCTCCAAAGATTTTTCATTAAAACTTATGTTGCCAACACCATATTTCAATTTGTATTTTACTCTTGATGTGATAAATAAAGAATAATTCCAAGCTAGAACAGAATTATATTGAAATATATATGCTTCAATATGCAGGTAAACTTTGGTAAAAGGGTAAGGTTAGAAACATAGATTGGGATATGTCTATCAGTAATAGAATGTTTTTCTAGTTGTTAAACCCAAATGCGTCCAACCATTTTAGCACAAGTATCAAATCCATTAATCCCTACCTATGCTTAGATAAAATATGGGTTTAAAAGTTCATGTATGTATGTTTTTCCTCTGTTAAACCTTTATTTGACAATTACCATGTCCATTTCAAAGAGATTTCCAATATTGAGACCCTGGGGAATGGAGATAAGTTCAACAACATTCATCGCATCTGGTTTTGTTTCCTTCTTTTCTGTAACAATATGTTCTTGGAATAAACACACCATAATTCACTGATAAGGATATCCTTTAAGGAAAATAAAATTCCACATAATAACTCCATGGATAAGAATACACAACAATAAAATCATGCATAAATTTCTCTTTAAATTAGTTAAATTTGCTTACTTTCGAGTCATTGAAGAGTCAACACATTTCACAATTTTTTCTCTTTTACATGTTTACTTTATCCTGGAGCATGCCTACTCGATTTGAATCTATGTCATTTTGGTAACAACTACTTCAAATCACGATTTGACTTAAACGTCAATCATGTTTATATATACGACATGTCAAGTCTTAATTGGTGCAGCCATTGCTGCCCACGCCTTCAACTTCATATTCCTCCATGGAATCTAGAATATACAGCCTATTGAGTGCCTCGTTCCACTTATATAGAAGTATTTTGAAGTTGTGAAGAGAGATGGATGGGCCATCGTCCAAGGGTGTCGAGAATCTTATGCAGATTCTGGTGGGGAAAATTATGAACTTATAATTTCACACAGATAAATTATTAACTAGGGGTAATCATGACCTTGCAAGGTGCAATGCAAAACATATGCAGGTTAGTACTTCCATGCATAAAATCCACACACACAGTTCCAAGTCTCTCTTCTCTCTCTCTTAGCATTTAGCAGCAAAGGATATTAAGTAGATCGGTTATCTCTCTACAACACCTAAAATTGTTGATACATATCAAGAATAGATATAAAAAAAAACAAAAAAAGTTAAATCAAACTCATTCCCAATCATACAAACTCAATCTCACAATGTAAATCTGAGTATGAAATGAATAAATTGATCTAGCCTTTAATCAACCGAGAAACATTCATGCAATAAAACAAGTCATTAATCATTAAATGCATGCACTGCTATGAATCAATGAAAAGGAATGGAACTATGTATGTATCTATTGTTAATACATGGAAGGAAAATTAAATAAATACACACTTAAACCTACTGGAGTATTAATCTCAGAGTCAATTACACAAAGTTACAAAAGTCTAATATGTGCTCACCACTGCCCCTTTACAAATCAAATCTACCTGTTTTTATACAAGTGCACAGGTCAACGCTTTTGCACAAACTAAGTGAAATTACAATGTCACAACCATTTACTAAGATAAGGTGGGAATATATTAAATCGATATCATTGGTTTGATCCATGATTGGAAGCATGGATCAAATCGAATCTTCTTGATCATTTGAGCGACTTTCTTTAATTCAACCAAAATGAAGAGAGCAGAGATCTGGGCAGTTAAAAAGGCTAATATGGAACAACCAGTAGCATAGAGTCCATGTGGATGGATTTTCAAACAAAACCCATGTTCCCGTTTCTTTGACAAATGACCGAAACATGTATAACCTACGTGCGCTCTGTAGGAAAATTGTTTGTTGCAGGAAATTGGCATTGTTATAGGAAATCCATGATCTTTTGTAGGAAATCGTTGAACTTCCCAAAGACTATTGATCTACATGAAATTCAATCAGTACCTCTCAAATTCATAGAGCAGTTAATTAGGTAGCATTCAACATCAAATTACTTAAGAATAAAAATGAATGATATGTTTTGAGTTATTTGCATGTCTTCAAGTCTAAATCATCCCTTTGGTCCAAATGAGACACTAGATAACAAAAAGATGGTAGCTAGAGGGGGAAAAAGGGTCTTAAAGGGGAATTAAATCCTTGGAAGTACTGTAAAACATAGACAAAATCTAGGCCCAACATCTCCCCCACATCTAGCATCTTGCATATCCCCATGTAGGAAAAACAGTTATATCCTCAAAAAGAAAATTTAATTCCCCCCTTGTGTTGCAGCCACTGTAGCCAAATGATCAAACTGTGCCCTGCTTGTTTTAGCTCTTTGAATTTTTTCAATGTACTCTTCATTATGCTTCTACAGATGTTGTATTCAAACTCGGTTCTTCTTCATTATTCTACATGCCTTTTGGTACTTTTTTTTTTATTCATCCAATTGTTTTGATGGCCCAAGTTGTTTTCTTTAAGAGTCTTATTTTCTGACACTGCAAGCTATGTTATAGATTCCTTGAGCTCCTTGTGTGACTTTTATTTCTTGTAGGTTTCTTCATCTTCTTGCTTTTCTTGAGAGAAATGAGGAAACCTCTACTCTGCCATTTCTTGACAGACCTCCAATGTCTTATCCATACTTTTCTTGACTTATTGGACCTTATAAAATGTTGCCTCTTGGTCTTCCTTAGTAACGATTTTGGCAGCTTCAACTTGTATCTTCGTTCCCTTGGATGCTTCGAGTGGTTTCTCAGTATTCCTACATGCTTTCATTTGTTGTATGCCCTGCTCTTCATTTTCTTGCATAGCTAGCTTAGTGGCTTGGCTCCTAGTGAAGCCCCTGACAAGAGGAGTGACACCCATGGATGGCTTTGTCCTTTCTCCCACAATCTCTCTGCTCACCATAACATCCTCTTGTTTCTTGGTTTCTTCCTTTCACTAGCTATGAGTTCGGGACTTCTTCTTTGGTCCCTTCCTTGGATCTACCTCCCCAATCTGTGGTAATTAGGCACTTCCTCATCATCTATGTTATAATTTTCCACCAAAAATTCCTCCAAGGTCATTTTTTGTTTCGTCAATACCTCTAGCATTATAATCTTAATGAGACCGTGGTGGTAGATATTTCCTTCTATGTAGGCCTCACTTTTCTGAATGGAAGTAGGAATTTTTAATAGAGTCATCCTTAAATAATAAGGAAGATTCAAGGGTTTATCTGTAAAATAATTAAGAAGTTGAATGTGGAAAAGAAAGTGCAACTCGAATCGACCCTCTCATGTAATGTATTTTTGCAGGAGAAAGAGAAGACATTGGTACTTACTTCAGAAATAAGCTTGTTAGATCCCCTTTCAAAATTTTGATTCATATGCTTCTTCCTCATTAAAGGTGCACAAATCTCTTTATTAATTTGTTGGGATTTTAACCAACATTTTCCTCGCCATGGGATATCACATGCTTTATCTACCAATTCTTCTATCAGTTCAAACTTCACGTTGCCAACCTAAGCACAATCTCCATTCAGATTTAGAGAAAAAGATTTGGTTACTTCAAAATTGTTCCCATCAATTTTCAAAAATAGTGGCAGCCAATGAGCCTCTTCCAACCACTTCTTACTATAATGATATGCTTCTAACAACTCGTGACCCTGCGGTTCAAACCAGAGAGATGACCTCATTCTTGACAGATACTATGAGTAGGGGAGCATAGGGTTTCAAGTAAGCCTTTCCAATGCCCTCTGAAGGCTATGCATGGCATTTTAGGATCGATGGGAATGGGAATGGCTCGATTAGGAAAGAAATAGTGTAAAAACAGTGAGTCTGTATAGCCTATAACATGATCATGATTACAATCATGATCTGTTATGCGAGGTCTTTTTTGGAGAGGTGAACGTTGTACACTCAAGGACAAAACTTGAGGTGATTATTGGGAATGGGACCTCGCATCATGACATGGAATGGTTCATAGTAGCCTTTTCAGATAAGGATGAGAATAACTTATAGTGATGAAAATTTAAAAAGCTCGTAGCATTTACCTTTTACCTCAAGTAATTAACATCAATCTTACCTTCTTAACTTATCGTTCGACAATCAAGTACCTGAAGATGATGAACACACTTGCCTCAGAATGATGAACCACTTTAGAACCCATATCATGTACAAGATCATGAAATTATATGTTTTTGATTAAATTTGAAGATTGTAGAAATCAATTTAATGCTTGTTGGATTCCTTGAGGAGATGTTCGGCTGGATTTTTTTTGCAGGAAATGAATAATCTATCGAGAGTGCAACAACTAATATTTGCTGGAGGAAATTATTCTATAGGAATTTGTGGCTTATGTAGGAAAAAAACGTACATATGAAGGAATTTCGATAAGATTTCTAAAAATATAATAATACAAATTTCATTCATTTTTTTGTTGTTGTATAACAAAAGTTGCTCCCTCATTTATTACTAACTGGTCTTGATCTTGCTGAAGGATTGAAAAGACTTGAACTTCATCTTTCCCTAACCTTGTACAATTCACTACTACATGAATAAAGGTGTCAAAGTTGAATGTGTTGTGATCTCATTGGATTACCATCCATTCAGGTCAATTTTTAACCAATGTGAGGTTTATCACTAATAATGAAAGCGAGGACCAAGGTACAACCGATGCATCCAAATAGGTTTTAATAGATGAGTTGTTGTCAAAACCCCAAAAGGATCTAGTAGTCAAGGAGCCTTAATGAATCCCATTGCTACAGGTGAGATAACTTGTCATTGATGTATACAAGTTTCAAGGCAACACATATCTCTAATATTAAACCTAGATAATGGGGGATGTCGATGGGCCAAGATTGTTGGGGGGAGCACCTTAAGGAATCCCACATCAGTCGAACGTGAGAAAATAAAATATTTATTTAGATATGAAATAAAATGTAACTGGGAAACCTGAGGGATCTACTACCCTATTTTAACGAGCCGAAGGTAGTCCATGCTCTCCATATTTCAATTTTAGAGAGTTTGAAATGCTGAAAAGGAAAAATCCAATTGCGTTCCTTTTCTGTGAATAGTCTAATGGAGTGAGAAAAGGAATAAACATGTATCCAATAGACACTCATATCATGGTTTACTGAGCATGAGAAGGAACAAGGTAAGCTCATTTTATTATTGTAGAAAATCAAGAAGAGGTAGTGGAAGGGATAACCCCCTTACCTAGCATTTTGAGGTCTTTCTTCTTTAAAATCTTCTCCAAATACTCCTACTTAGATTGGGGCTTCTGATACAATTTGAGTCTATGATCGTTCATCAAGAAGGTGACATTTTTACCATCTATTGCCTTGACTCAAACAAATCCATTATCAAACACTTTATCGATCTCATATGGACCAAGCCAATGCGTGTTAAATTTTCCTTTAAAACTCTTGAATTTTGAATTGAACAACAATGCCGAGTCTCCTTCCTTGCACTGCTTCTTCTTATGTATATGTCAAGCCATTTAGCCCTTTGTTGCTAGATACAGTTGGTATGATGAAAATAATCCTGCCTATCTTGTCTAGTTTGCTAAGTTGCAGGATCCTTTGTTGTTGTGCCTCAGTGAGATCTATGCCCAAATCTGTTGTGATCTTAAAAGTTCTGATCTAAAATGCAATTGGCAATAGAACTCGTTTTTTGTACACCAATTCATATGGAGAGAAGTTGATAGTGTTTCTCGATGTGATTATGTAGGCCCATCACGCCTCTAGAAGTCAATCAAACCATTCATTTTTATGTAGTTGCGCTGTCTTAGTGAGGATTGTCTCCAAAAACTTATTTTTTGATTCCACCTGCCCATTGGCCTGTGGATGGTAGCAGGTGGACTTCTGATGAGTGATCTGATATTTTTGTATAATTCCCTACATAATATTTGATACAAAATGGGTACGTTGGATAGTAACAATTTCCCTTGGTACACCAAATCTTAAAAAAATATTTGAAAAAAGAAAATCTACCACTACATCCATTGTATCTCTAGGCATTTCTCTCGCTTCCACCGACTTCATAACATTATGAATACACAATAAAATATACTTCTTACCTTTGGACATGGGATTAATGGGGCCCACAAAGTGAATATCTCACCTCTTGAATGGGTCTATGAGAACTTCTAGCTGCAAAGGCATTTCATCTCCTTGAACAGGTCACCCTATTCTTTGGCATCTATCACATTTCTGAACATACTCCTTTGCATATTTAAAAATACTTGGCCAATAGTAACCTAAGCAAAGGATTTTATAGGTTGTTCATGTATATGCAAAGTGTCCTCCATAGGTTTCATCATGGCAAGTTCTCAAGATGTCATATACCTTGTGGTCTCTGACACACCTGCGAATAATCAAACTAGGTTCAATGAAAAAGAGGTCTTATTTTATCAAAGAGTAATGAAAACTTTTGCTATTAATTTTATTTTTATGATTAGATGAGAGGTAAGGTGGTAACTTCCCTGTAGTAAGAAAATTATCCATATCTGCAAACCAAGGTGATTTCATAAAAATGGAAAACAAGTTCTCATCTAGGAATCTATCATTAACTAGAACATCCTTGCCTTTGTGGTTGAGCCTAGAGAGGAAATCAGCTCCCTAATTTCTCTCCCTGACCTATCTAATACGGTGATGTCAAATTCCTGCAATAAGAAAAGACATCTAGTAATTTTCCCATTAGTAATTTTTTTATTCATGAGATATCGAATAATAGCATGATCGGTATGTACAAAAAATTCATATTCGATGATGTAATGTCTAAACTTATTAATATTGTAAACCACAACAGGGAATTATTTATCAGTTACTGTATAATTCAATTCAACAAGAGTCAAATTTTTACTAACAAAATAAATAGCATGGGTTACGAGGTTTTCCTTTTGGCCCAATACCACCCCTATAGCTGAATCAGAGGCATCAATGGAAATATGGAATGCCAACTTCCAATTTGGTCCTCTCAAGATAGGTGTTGAATAAATATTATCCTTGAGTGTGTCAATGCAGTTTGAAACTCATCATTCCAATGAAATTTAGATTTCTTTTTCAATAATTTAAACATTGGCAAGGCTATCTTGGTAATTTTTTCAATAAATCTTTTGTAATGACCTGCATGTCCAAGGAAATTTTTGACTCCCTTTTCGTTGGTTGGTGGAGGCATCTTCACAATCACTTCGACCTTTTCCAGATCAACTTTAATTCCTGTAGCAAAAACATGACCCAAAACAATTTCTTTAGTCATGGTCACAAAAAAAAAAAAATTCATTGCTTAATGAAAGATTAGTCTAACTACATCTCTGTAAAACCTTTATAAGATTAAGTAAAGAATCTTCAAAAGTATCAACTAGTATCATGAACTCATCCATGTAAACCTCTACACAATCATGTAAAAGATCAGAGAAAATACCAAGTATCACCCTTTGAAATGTGGCTGGTGCATTGCATAGACCAAATGGTAATAACTTATATGTGTAACTACCCTAGGGACATGTAAATGTTGTTTTATCTTGGTCCTTTGGAGCTATATTGATTTTTTTGTACCCACTGAACCTGTTTAAGAAAGAAAAATACTTCTTTCCTGCTAAGTTGTCCATCACTTGATCTTTAAAAGGCAAGGGAAAATGGTCTTTTAATGTGTCTTTATTTAGTTCTCTCTAATCCACACACACTCGCCATTTTCCATTCTTCTTACAGACGATAACTAATGGAGATACCCACTTGCTATCTGAAATAGGATAAGTGAACCCTACATTTAATAGTTTCTAAAGTTCATCTTTTACAATTTCTCTTAAAGCATGATTTATTCTTCTTCGTGGTTGCCTTACAGGCTTGGAATTCATTCTATATAAATATGATGAATGTAAGTGTTCGGGTGAATGCCCGTCCTATCCGTATATTCCCAAGCAAATGTTTCTGAAATGTCTTTCAATGTCTGACTTAATTGACTTTCCTGTTCATGAGTTAAGGATGAACTAATATTTGAAGTTTTTCCTAGAGAGATCTCATTTAGCTTGCCTCCACATTCAGTCATTGAACCTGCAGGCAATGCAGATAGGAGGGTTGAATTTAATTTGGTTTTTGTACCATGTTCTTGAAAGTTCTTCTCTAGCATATCAGCAATGGCACATGTCTCAGGACTTTACTGCCCCTTTGAGTGCTGGGAAAAATTAGGATTCGACATATAGAAATTGATCATATTTTCCTCAGTGCTTTCTTTAAGGCTCATGGCTTGGGATATTGTCAAAACTGGATGGGTAATTTTTGAATTATGTTCTCCATGAACCCAATAACTATGTTATGATTTTAAGAGGGGTTTAGCAAGGGGATATAGATTGATCTATTTAGTTTTAGCCCCATGAGTGATGGTCATGTTTCTTGACCTAAACCCTATGAAGGCATATGTTGTGGCCAACCAAGGTCTCCCCAAGATCAAACGGATCCCTCCCAAATTAGTCTTATGCTGAAGAACATAAAAATCTATACGATATTCCTAGGAATCTAATGAAATGAAATTGTCTTCCAATACACCCACTGCTTGACTTTAGATATGTCTATTAACTCTAAAACAATAGGTGTAGGATGCAAGTCAAAGGATCCTATATGGTACAATGTTTCCAACATCATTACATTAATGGCTGCACCTAAATCAATTAAATTATTTCTTATTCGATATCCATCAATGAAGGTGGTAACGACAGGGATTCCAGGGTGTGCATATTTTTCAGTGGTGAATCCAGTAGACATAAGGCTTGCAAGTTTTCAACCTACTTGGATTGTAGAGAATTCTTTCTTTTATCTCCCTAGATTTTTGGTGCATAGTTTCCTAACTATTTTGGCATAAATTTAGATGTCCCTAATTGCTTGTAGTAAAGGAATATTTATGCATACATTTATTTTCTCAGACACTAGACAAAACTCGGTCTGTTTCATTATTCCAATCATCTCCAGCCTCTCTGGGAAAGGAGGCTAGACAGTTTGGGATGAGGAAGGTCCTTGTGATTTTGAAATGTTTTATTCTTTTGTTCTTGTAAGTTTTCTATTTTAGGTTTATCAGGGGTATCTTCCTCTATAATCACTTCAATCTTTCCTAGTCAAGTCACTACTTCTCCTGACCTTTGTTGATTTCCTGCAGAGACACAGGAAATTCCTGCGGCAAAGGTACAAAAATTTCTTACAAAGGTTGAGGTGTGATGTAATTGGTAGGATAAGTGGGATAAGTAGGATAAGTGGCCAATACAATATTGTGAGTATGCTAGATGGCTTTATTGTGGTGGTTAGATACTCATTGAGTAGGAAGTTGTGTGAGACATGGTTGATTTGGTGGGGTAGGCAACTGAAGTTGTTGCTGTCATGGTTGAACCATTTGCTATGGCATGGGTTTTGGTGGATAAAACTTTAGAGGGGGATAACTTGGCGCAACAAGGTAAGGAGAAATCTCATGCCAAGGTTTTTTTGGAGGCCACTAATGCCAAGGTATAGGAAAATTCCACATCTAATTCAAGGTATAAGGAAATTGAAAATGTTACTGTGATGTACCTACAGGATGTGGTGGCCATGGCCTTTGAGGTGTCATTGCATAAAGTGCACTGATAGATTCTTCATCTAATAAGTATGTCACTTTAGCCTTTGGAAGAGAAGGACATTTATCAGTAGAGTGATCAGCTTCACAGAGTTGACATACCTCTATGCTAAATGCATGACACTCCCTCAAGGGATGCTTCTTCCTACACTTGGATAAGAACACAGCCATGGATTTTTCCACTTCCTCCTGCTTCTTCTTAGCCTGCAAAACATCCAACTGTGAGGTCAAATTACTAATAATGTTTTTTTTTTAATTTTCAAATATGCTACCCTTTTCAGCTCTAGTTACTCCAGCCCCTGCAACTAGATTGATGAACCTGGAAGAAGTATCTCTTAATCCTCTCCAAACCTTAGAATTTCCCCTCGAATATCATTGAAATGACTCACAAACATCATCATAACTAAATTTTGATACATCACCTTCTCCCTTCAGGTTCAAAACCTTCAGAGATTCGGTTAGCACTAAATCCGCCTCAGGCCAAAGGGAGGAAAAATTCAGGGTAACCACAAACCATGCTCAGTCTGGTAGCTAGCCCTACCAGAATAGGAGAGGGCCCTCTCCGAGTCACACTCAGTGAATAAGTAATTGAAATGGCCTGAGATGACTTACAATGAACTATTTATCTTATGCTAATAAGTGGAAACAATAATAAGGAGTGATTTTTTATGAATGACTGTGTTTCTGGGATGTTATGGGACCAATGGAACTCAATGAACAGAGAACTTAAAATGAAGGCACAGATTATTTTGTAAGGCAAGGTACGCTGAAAACATTGCAATTTAGTTTTAAAATGTGGCGGGATGGAAAGATTGATTAAGAAGTTGAAAAGGGCATAGGAGATGAATCCTTTTCAAACAGAAGAATGAACACTGTATATGAAATTTTCCCACAAGTAGAGCAATAGAATTGAATTCTACCTGATCTCACTCGAAAAATTTCACCAGAAATGGATACGAAATGAAACTATGGAACATAACAAAGGAATGGAAAGAATTCTTAAGGAGTTGAAAAGGGCATAGGAGATTAATCCTTTTCAAACAGAACAATAAACACTGTATATGAAAATTTCCCACAAGTAGAGCAATTAGAATTGAATTCTACCTGATCTCACTCGAAAAATTTCACAAGAACTGAATGTGAAATGTAATACAAAACATAACAACATACATATGAAACATAAGAGAAACACTTGCTACACTCACAACCACATGAATCTCATGAATCAAAGCTGTTGCATTTCATTAATTATTTGTAAAAATATACAATGCATAAACAAGTTTCTCTCCCAAAGTCTCCCTGAAGTTACAAGCCAAACAACCCAACTTGCTTCGCAAATGGTTTGCATACAATATATAGAATGTGCTATGAAGAGATAGAATGACCAAGGGTCACCAAATGAAGGTGGAGATCCAAGCATCAGCTACAGGTGTAGTGTTACAAACATGACAAATGGCTTGGGTGACCCTTTGCCTTCTTTTGCCACTTGTATAACTAACCATATGGAGTGCAAATATTTATAAAACCGTCGTGCTCCTCCTGTGACTCGCTCTCTTTTCCAGGTGACTTTTGGAGGCCTTCCCGATGTCCAAATTGAGCACAGAATAGCTTGTTGGAAATCTTGTCCTGTCTATTTTCCAACCCCGCAAGAATTTGTTGATTTGGAGTTAATTTGCCTTACCAAAATTCAAATCTACCAAGACTGGTCAAACTGTGCCATATGAGGCTACCTTCAAGAAGAGTGTTGTTTCAGGCAACTTTTGAATATCTTTCGCAACCTAAAATTGAGCTCAGGATAGCTCATTGGAAGGCTCGTTGTGTCTACTTGCCATTCAAACTGTAATTTTGCAATTTGGAGTTAATTTTATCTGTCAAAAACCAAATCTCCCAAGACTGGTCGAACTATGCCAAATGAGGCTGCCTAAAGGCAGAGTACTGTTACAGTCAACGTTTGGATTCCTTCCTCAACTCCAAATTGAGCTCATGATAGCTCATTGGAAATTGATTTGTCTCTGGTTATTTTCAAATCATCAAGCAAGTCATTTGGCCAACAGTGCTGGGATAAAACTTGGTTGTCCCGAGGTCGCTACAGAGGTCCATCAATTCTCCCAAGGCAATTGTATTCTTGACATTTCTTTAGAACCATGATACCTGTGTAAAAAGTGAAGGAATTTTTTCTTTCCTAGTCTGTTTTCAACAAAAACCTCTCTCTGTTTTCCCAAATTCATCTTATATTGCTCAGAAACCTCATTTGAGTGAAATTTATCACGATGTGTGGGACAAGGGATTTTCCGGAAGTGAAATCAAATGGATAGGGAGCTTCTAAATTCTTGAGGAAATTTTGGAAAGTGTGGAGGGATGATAGGAAATAGGAGAAAGTGGAATCTCAGAAATTGAGTGAGGGGAAGGGGTCCAAAAAGGCAAAAAACAGGCCCAACCATAGAAAATTACCATGTTGTAGCAAGGAACTAGGTTTGTATGAAAATGTGGAATTTGGGGGATCTCAGTGATGGGAAGTATTTTATAAGGTATTTTATGGATAGGGGAAGGTGTATGAACATCAGGATACAAGTTTTCCAATGATTTGACCATCCAAGAGAAATTAGCTTCAAAACCCTAGGAGAGGGAAATGAACCTTGTCATAGGCACAACTGAAACATGAACAAGGTGTGAAATGACCCAATGGAACTTGACATGATGATTAAAACTCTCTGAATGATGGTAGACTCAGCTGAATGGTGACATGGAACATCATTTGGACAATTTTAACAAGGGTAAAATCCAACCCCAGACCTAATGCCTAGTGACCAAATTTTACTTGAAGACTCACTGAAATGATAAAATTTTACCTTGACACTTTAAAATCACTTGTGTAAGAGCATGTTTGATCACTGGAAGAAGGAATACAAGACTGACTCTAACATTGGCTCCAATGGGGGATGGTAGCTCCTTGGAGGTGCCAAGAACTACAGATCTTTGGGTGAGCAGACAGTGCCTTTGTCCATTGGGCTATGGAGTCTATTATTTCGACAAACCAACATGACTCAATTTATTAACATGAAACTTGACTCAATGCAAATGACATGACTAAAAAGAACTTGACTGAACTTAAAACTTAAAGTTTGGTGGTAGTACATGACCACCTTTATTTCTTACAAGACTATATATCATCAAACTATCTCAAACTGCCAATGTAACCAATCAAGAAGATGGCTTCTTGACTGATTCTTCCGATTAGATCTTCTGGTCACCAATTGATATTGGTAACTGGGCCTCCAAAAACATAATTGGCCATGATCTCCTTCATCACTGAATACTGCAATAATGACCTTAACTACTGACTGTAACAAATTTTCCATTGGATCATGAAAAACATGAAGATTTACCTCATGTTGAAGAAACAAGATGTCTTTTTCTTTTTTATTTTGATCTTCCTTCATAAGTAAGAGTAGTTCCATGGTCTTCCAACAATTATGAACAAGTAGATGAGCTGATTTCCTCTTCAAAAAGCATTTCAAGGCATGAGACATATGAAGAAGAATCTGAATGGCAATTTTAATTGTTCTGGTCTTCTACAGTCTGAATATATTTTTGATCATCTTGACATGATATGACAGCCATATTCTCATTACATTCATCACATTCATCAATAATGAGAAAAGCAACTTTGGATGATTCTTGAAACCCAACACTAACACTTTTATCATCTACCATAAATTCATCCAAAGAAATCTTTTCACTTAATTGAACAAAGTTTTCATCTTGCTGTCCATGAGCTGATTGGATTACCTCTTCATGAAGGCTTTGTTCTGATGACATGAGAACATTTGGACCCAAAACTTTGACTTCTTCTATGGACGAATCTGAAATGACACTTTTTCTTTTATCACTTTCAACCATATGGAATTCTTCAATCTGCTGAACTATTTCATGTAATTTATGCAAAATTCTTTGATCTTCCACCGTACTACAATCTTGATCATGTTGCAAATTTTCATGATCATCTTTATGCTGCTGAAAGGGAATTTCATACAGGGCTTCTATGATCTCATGATCCATAAAATTAACATTTTCAAGGCTCTTAATAAAACCATAAGCATGCTTGCAACAATCATGAACTAGATCCAATGATGGATAAGAGTCTTTATATCTTTCAATGAACAGGTCATGAAAATCCTTTAGACTGTAAATACAAGCAGCAGGCAAATTTTCATACCAAGATTGGGCTTCACCTCCTAGAGTGAACATGAATATTTTCATTAAGCAATCTTCAGGAAAATCAACTTTCAACTTGCGAATATGCATGTGAAATTGAACAAGATGTAAAGCAGCGTACTTCTTACTGTCATCTTTAAATAGAGGCATATTCTTTGACCAATCTACCTTTGGAAGTTTATTTGGAAAGCCTGGAATGTGACCTCGGCTCATGGGAGTGTATCTTCTTATGTATCTTTTAAGATATCTCAAAGTTGTTGATCTCAAAGCAGTGGAGTCATCATGAAGCACCTGATTGCTAGATTCGTCAGTGAAAGGAGTCTCCAGATGAATGATTTCAGCCATCTTCTTATGTCTGATCGTTGCTCACCATCAACATCAGATATGAACTTGAGATATGTCCTGGGGCAGAACAATCTTCAAGCAAACCATTTTTGTCCCCAGTGGAGTCACCATTATGTTAGCACCTAAATCTGCCTTAGGCTGAAGGGAGGAAAAATTCAGGGTAACCACAAACCACGCTCAGTCTGGTAGCTAGCCCTACCAGAACAGGAGAGGGCTCTCTCCGAGTCACACTCAGTGAATAAGTAATTGAAATGGCCTGAGATGACTTACAATGAACTATTTATCTTAGGCTAGTAAGTGGAAATGATAATAAGGAGTGATTTTTTATGAATGACTGTGTTTCTGGGATGTTATGGGACCAATGGACCTCAATGAACGGAGAACTTAAAATGAAGGCATAGATTATTTCGTGAGGCAAGGTGAGCTGAAAGCATAGCAATTTAGTTTTAAAATGTGGCAGGATGGAAAGATTGATTAAGAAGTTGAAAAGGGCATAGGAGATGAATCCTTTTCAAACAGAAGAATGAACACTGTATATGAAATTTCCCCACAGGTAGAGCAATAGAATTGAATTATACCTTATCTCACTCGAAAAATTTCACCAGAAATGGCTACGAAATGAAACTATGGAACATAACAAAGGAATGGAAAGAATGATTAAGGAGTTGAAAAGGGCATAGGAGATGAATCCTTTTCAAACAGAAGAATAAACATTGTATATGAAATTTTCCCACAAGTAGAGCAATTAGAATTGAATTCTACCTGATCTCACTCGAAAAATTTCACAAGAAATGAATGCGAAATGTAATACAAAACATAACAACATACATATGAAACATAAGAGAAACACTTGCTACACTCACAACCACATGAATCTCATGAATCAGAGCTGTTGCCTTTCATTAATTCTCTGTAAAAATATACAATGCAGAAACAAGTTTCTCTCCCAAAGTCTCCCAGAACTTACAAGCCAAACAACCCAACTTGCTTTGCAAATGGTTTGCATACAATATATAGAATGTGCTATGAAGAGATAGAACAACCAATGGTTACCAAATGAAGGTGGAGAGCCAAGCATCAGCTACAGGTGTAGTGTTAAAAACATGACAAATGGCTTGGGTGACCCTTTTCCTTCTTTTGCCACTTGTATAATTGACCATATGGAGTGAAAATATTTATAAAACTGCCATGCTCCTCCTGTGCGTCGCGCTCTTTTCCAGGTGACTTTTGGAGGCCTTCCCCATGTCCAAATTGAACATAGAATAGCTTGCTGGAAATCATGTCCTGTCTATTTTCTAACCCCACTAGAATTGTTTGATTTGGAGTTCATTTTCCTTGTCAAAAATCAAATCTCCCGAAACTGGTCAAACTATGCCAGATGAAGCTGCCTTCAGGCAGAGTGCTGTTTCGGGCAACTTTTGAATGTCTTTCTCAACCTCAAATTAAACTCAGGATAGTTCATTGGAAAGCTTTGTGTGTCTACATTCCAGCCCAGCTAGAATTTTGCAATTTGGAGTTTATTTGCTCTAACAAAAATCAAATCTCCCAAGACTGGTCGAACTGCTGTTACAGGAAAATTTTGAATGCCTTCCTCAACTCCAAATTAAGCTCACGATAGCTCATTAGAAATCTGCTTGCCTCTAGTTATCATTGGAATCATCAAACAAGTCATTTTTCCAATAGAGCAGGGAGAAAACTTGATTTTCCCAAGGTCGCTCCAGAGGTGCACCAATTCTCCTAAGGCAATTGTATTCTTGACATTTCTTCAGAATCATGACACCTGTGTAAAAGGTGAAGGAAATGTTTCTTCCCTGGTCTGTTTTTGACAAAAACCTCTCTCATATTTCCAAAATTCATCTTATATTTCTCAAAAACCTCATTTGAGTGAAACATATCCCGATGTGTGGGAAAAGGGATTTGTCGGAATGAAGTGAAATGAAGGGGATGGGGAGCTTCTAAATTCTTGAGGAAATTTTTCGAAGTGTGGAGGGATGATAGGAAATAGGGGAAAGTGGAATCTCAGAAATTGAGTGAGGGGAAGGGGTCCAAAAAGGAAAAACACAGGCCCAACCATAGAAAATTGTCAGGTTGTAGCAAGGAACTAGGGTTTGTATGAAAATGAGGAATTTGGGAGATATCAGTAATGGGAAGTGTCTGATAAGGTATGTTATGGATAGGGGAAGGTGTATGAACATTAGGATACAATTTTTCCAATGATTTGACCATCCAAGAGAAATTAGCTTCAAAACCCTAGGAGAGGGAAATGAACCTTGCCATAGGCACAATTGAAACATGAACAAGGTGTGAAATGACCCAATGGAACTTGACATGATGATGACAACCCTCTGAATGATGGTAAATTCAGTTGAATGGTGACATGGAACATCATTTGGACAATTTTAACAAGGGTAAAATCAAACCCCAGACCTAATGCCGAGTGACCAAATTTTACGTGAAGACTCACTGAAATGATAAAATTTGACCTTGAAACTTTAAAATCACTTGTGTAAGAGTATGTTTGATCACTGGAAGAAGGCTGCCAAGACTGACTCTAACAGATTCCAGTCTTATTTCCCTTAGAAAAATTGTTCTTAAGTTTTTTTTGTTCATCTGGTTCATCTTGGATCTTTTAAAATTGTACTGGAATCTTTCCAAGAAGTCCTCTAGGATTTCCTCATCCTTATGAGTCATTCCAAATATCTCTTCTATCATGTCTATGGTTTTACAGTAATTCTGATACTTTCTCAATAATACCTTCTTCATGTCATCCCATGTTGAAACTGAGTTAGCACTCAATCCCATAAACCACCTGAGGGTTGCATATTTTAATGTGGCAGGAAACAAATTCAAATTTTCAGTACTTGAAAAATAGTCATAGATCTTTCAAAATAAATCAAAGCCAAATAAGAATGCATTAGGATATTCACTAGAGGTACCACGATAATTAGGCAAGGCAGAGGGAGGAATGTTTTTCATCTAACTAGCTCCAACAGAATCTCTGATAGGAAATTTGAATGTAACTCATTCCTCTTCCTTCTCATGATAGTCCCCATCTGTAGTAGTACCAGTACCATCTGTATGAGCCATGTCGAACCAAAAGAGAGTGGGACCCTCTGAGCTGCAAATCCCTCAAAGTCAGTTGTCTGGAACTCTAGTTCTTGAATAGGATTGAAGAGTAATTCCTCTTCAGGCTAACCACTAAGAAAAGATGTTGTCCCCTCAGTAAGAGGATTTTATTGATGACAAAAAACAAATGATTATTTGACATAAGGATACTTATTTTTTGTGGGGGCATTGATCTACTTAGGATCAGCTATCGACAATTGTTCAGAACTGTCAATCTTTGGTTGAGATTCCCCTTTCGTCTCTAGCTTGTTCCTCGTAGACTTCCCTTTATCCAATTTCCCTGCCAGCTTATTAGTGGACAAGGTGGTGCTCACATCACCAATAGAAAGACTTGAAAATCTAGTAAGATTATATTGGCCATTATTCCTGTTCATACATTATATAGAGAAATTCAAAACTTGTACTTACCAACAATAAGGATATGGCTTTGGTGAATTTTGATCTCCGCAGGTGCATAGGCCTTACCCCATATATTTCCACTTTGAATCCCCCTTTCCTAAAAAACTTAAACAAAAAGAAATCATACTAAAACACTTTCAGTATCATCCCTTAGCACCTCCATGGCAACGACGCCAAAATGTTGCCGAAAATTATGAACTTATAATTTGACACACATAAATTATCAACCAGGGGTAATCATAACATTGCAAGGTGCAATGCAAAAAATATCTTGGTTAATACTGTAGTGCATAAAGTCCACACACAAAATTCCAAATCTCTCTTCTCTCTCTCAGCACCTAGAAAAAAAGGTTATCGATTAAATAGTTCATCTCCCTACAACACCTAAAATTGCTGATGCAGATCAAGAAAATATATAAAACCAAACAACAACAATTAAATCAAACTCACTCCCAATCATTGAAACTCAACCTCAAAATGTAAATCGAAGTATGAAATCCATAAATTTATGTAACCTTTAATCAAACTAGAAACATTGATGTAATAAACCAAGTCATTAATCATTAAAGACATGCATTTGAATCAATGAAGAGGAATGGAATTGTGTATGTCTCTATTGTTAATATATGGAAGAAAAATTAAATAAATAAACACTTGTAGCTACTAGAGTTGTGAGAGAAGGGGGTCCTCCTTCACTCACAACCCCTTAACTACTAAAGAAACTTACAACACAAGATCATAAAAAAATCAATATTTTATTAATGTGATAATCGATTACAAAGAGTTCCAGAAGTCTAATATGTGCTCACCAATGCCCCTATACAAATTGAATCTAACTATTTTTATACAAGTGCGTAGGCTAGCGCTTTTGCTGAAACTAAGCAAAATTACAATATTACAACCATTTACCAAGATAAGTTGGGAATACAGTAAATTGATATGCATGGTTTGATGCATGAATCGAAGCATGGATCAAACTGAAACTGCTTGATCATTCAAGCCACTTTGCTTAATTTGGCCAAAATGAATAGAGCAAAGATCTGGGCAATTAAAAATACTAATCTGGAACATCCAGTCAAATAGAGTCCATGTGGGTGGATTTTCAAACAAAACCAATGTTCCCGTTTCTTCTATGGATGAGTAGAACATCTCTAAGCTACATGGGCTCTGTTGGAAAAGTGCTTGCTCTAGGAAATTGGCGTTGTTGTAGGAAATCCCTGATCTTTTATAGGAAATTGTAGAATAGTCTAAAGACTGTTGATTCGCATGAAATTCAATTAGTACCTCTCAAATCTGTATATTAGTTACTCAGGTAGAATTCAACGTCAAATTACTTAAGAATAAAAAGAAATGACATGTTTTGAGTTATTTGCACACCTTGGAGTCTAAATCATCCTTTCAGTCCGAATGAGGCACTAGATAACAAAAGGATGGTAACTGGAGAGGAAAAAGGGGTCTTATAGCGGAAGGAAAGCCTTGGAAGTACTGTAAAAAATATCCAAAATATAGGCCCAACATATTCCTTTTGTGGAAGAAAAAATCACCAGGATCCAATTTCTTGACTTCAACCAAATGCATTTTATCGTCCCTGCCACAACATGGTCATGCACTTCCTCCTCCTGCGCTAGACAAACCCAACCAAATGTACCATATTAGACTTGCCACATAATGATCATGCCCTTCCTCCCCCCTCCTTGGACAAACCAAAAAAAAATGTACCATATCAGACTTGCCACAGCATGGTTGCATCATTTCTCCTCCTGTCCTAGACAAATGCTGCAATGCAAGGACAATTAAGAAATTTGATCTTTGAAAAAAATTGATATTTTCATATGAAATTAGTACATTTTTCAAGGCGGATTTTAAAGATTTGTCATAAAAGCATGCAATGTAGAAGAAAGTTATGGGTGACTTGGAAGGCATGGTGGACGCACTAAGTTTTAGGAGAGAGAAAATCTTAATGAAATTTGAAAAAATATAAATTTGTAGAAGAAGTAAATATGTAGAAGGTTGAATATGTTGATACACGGATAGCTAAGTACATAAAGTTAAGGAGTTATGTGCACTTGTGCATTTCTCTGAAAAAAATATATTATTTTGTATGTTATTTGTGTGTTTAGTACCTTATAGTTGGTAGATTCTATATTATAATTTTGAGTTTTTTGAATTCATTCTAGTTTCTTATATATGCAAGGTTTGTAAGTTACTTAAATAGAATAAATACCAGGGAGAAGTTGAAAGAGGGATTGCATTTGTAATCATCTTTCGATGTTCACTCTACATTAGAGTTATGTAATACCATGCATGTTATTAATATAATGGATTATTATTATACCTATGTGTTCGTATTTGTACTATATTTGGGTGATCTACAGTTGTTTTTATTCATCTCAATGATATTAGTTATAGTGGTTTAAATAGATGTTAATAATATCATAACGAATGTGATCCCCACTAAAAATTTTAACATGTTGCACTTTATTAATGGGAATTATTGTGTGTGTCAAGTGAGACCTTGTTGCCCTTATAATATGGAATACATTAGGAAATTAGACAAAAATAGGTCATATTTAAAAACATTTCATTAAGCTTGAGTTTATCATAGAGCCAACATACAATAATGGGAAAACATTGTCTCAAATATTTTAAATATGGTAGATGAGTTAAACAAGGGTTTAATGACCGGGGGGTAGTGTTTAACCTACAAAATGCCTTCAAGTGACTTGAATGCATTTAACCCCAACATTAAATTTTCCCTAAGCTTATTTAGGGATGTTAATTATTCTTGGAAATGGGATGGGAAAGGTAGAAGGTTATTAGCAATATGTTATTGAGGAAAAAAAGCTATTTTATTGGCTCTTGGGAAAAATGGAAAATAAATGTTTTTAGGACTTTCTTTGGCTATGTTAATGTAAAATTTCTAACTCAAGCGATATGAATTTGTGAGTAAGTCATGGTGGAAATTTAAGTAGCCAAAGACTACTCGAGTAACGTCTAAGTCGATAGAGGAGTACATGGTGTACTTAGCCATAGTGGGGTATTAAGCTCCCAATACTAAGCTTGACATTTTATTTTTGGATGGAGGTGGTGTTGCAAGCCAAAGAGCTTACAATTACAGAAGTACTAGAACAATTCTCATATTAGAACAATAAATGACATTGTTGGGTAGAGTATATTTTTTGAGTCCATCTTGAAGGAGTTAAAAACATATGTTCCAATTGCGATAAATCCTTGCTTGGAGGGCAATTCATATTTGAAGGTGTCCATGATAGAAATCAAAATCAAACCTTTTGTGTGATTGCCCCTAACAATATACCATTAGTACAACAAAAAACTTAATCTACCCTAGTGTTACATTTATCATTGCATTAGGATATGGTGGTGGAAACTAGAGCCATCCTAACAATAATCAAAAAATATATACACTACCAATTTTGCTCTATGGCGCAAAGGGATGTTAAAATATATGGTTCTAGTATTTTTATGGATTTGATTATAAAATTTGTGTGACAAGAATAATCTACAACATACCGCTAGTTTCTAATGATATAAGCTATATTTTTCTAGAGAATACCCACAACCATTTGACCATGATTATTGCAAGGATACAAAATATTATTTTTACTTCTTAGATGATTACCAAAAACAATCAATTTCCTCATACATAAGTCCTCATAATAACCATTAAAAGAGTCAAATCATTGTCTTACAATTTTTGTTGTAGATAGAGAAACTTCTTCAATAAGGGATCTAGTAGGACTTGAATGTTCAATTCCTATTGGATCCCAAACCTAGAAAGCAAAGGAAAGAAATGATCACTCGTTATGTAAATATGAAATTTGCTTTAAAAAATGTTTAAAAAGTAAATGAATTTCCTCTATGGTAAAAAAAAATTCCTTTCCAACACATAGTACTTTTATGTAGTCTAGGTTTTCATGATAAATGTCAAGCGAATGAATGGTTGCACTTAAATATGTAGATAAGTGTACAAACCATTTCATGAATAGATTTTATATTTTTAATGGATATTTTTTAGAGCTCTACCAATTTCATTTTCTATAATTTCCTATTAGTGCTTATGTCAACTCCATGAAGTTAAAAATAGGAATGTCAAGAGCTTATTATGTGGTTGCAACAGGGAGCTAGACAGAGAAATTTTCGAGAAAGGGAGACTTTGGGCTAGGCACAACAATGTTTTTCCAATGACATCGTTGGGCTCCTAAGTCAGTGAAAAAATAAGCCTATCTATGATGGCATGATAACTAGGTAGTACAAAGGTGTGCTAGGGAATGATAGGAAGCGCTAACACATGCTAGGCAGTTCAAAGGCATGTCAGGCATGCTAATACATTCCAACTGCTAAAGCATGCCACAATATGTCAAGTGCTAAGGAGTGTTTGGGAGTGTTATGCAAACACAAGGGAGTACTAGGTCAAAATGCATGGAAATGAATGAATAAGAGTGGATGATAGGGAGTGTCAGTGAGTTCAAATTGTGCTCAGGAGGGAGTGACAAGGTATGCTAGGTAGTATTGAGGCATGCTAGAGGCCAAGGCGACATGTGAATATGTGTTAGGTTCTGGGGTGTGCCAATGTATGCTATGAAGTGTTAGGGAAACACAAGGGAGCGCTAGTTAAAATGAATGGAAATGAATGAATAAGAGTGTGTGATAGGGAGTGTTAGTGATTTTTGGGTGTGCTAAGGAAGGAGTGACAATGTATGCTAGGTAGTTTCAAGGAATTCTAGAGTGCTAGTTTGACATGCCAATGTGTGTTAGGTCGAAGGGTGTGTCAAAAGGCATGGAAATGAAAAAATAATAGTGTGTGACAAGGAGTGTCAACAACCTTAAGGTGTGCTAGTGAGGGAGTGTTGAGGTATGTTAGGCAATGCTAAGACATGCTAGAGACCATGGCAGTATGCCAAGATGTGATAGGTGCTACGCTGTGCCAACACATGCTAGTGAGTGTTAGGAAGTGCTAGGGAAATATAAGGGAGCGTTAGGTCAAAATTCATGGAAATGAACAAATGAGAGCGTGTGATAAGGAGTGCTAGCAAGTTCTAGGTGTGCTAAGGAGGGAGTGACAATGTATGTTAGGTAATACAAAGGAATGCCAGATTTCCAAGGAAACATTCCAAGAAATTTAAAGTGTTAGGGTGTGCTAATGCATGTTAGGGAGTCATTGGGAAACATAAAGGAGCACTAGGTCAAAATGCATGGAAATTAACAAATAAGACTGTGTGATAAGGAGTGTTAGCGAGTTCCATGTATGCTAAGGAGGGAGTGACAAGGGTATATGATAGGTAGTGCCAAGGCATGTTAGGGAGTTTTAGGGTATTATAGGGAGTGCCAAAGAATGCCAAGAAATGCAAGGGATTCTCACATGTGCCACAAAGTGCCAATGGATTCTAAGACGTGCCAGGTGCTATGTCATGTCAAGATGTAAACTATGTTTCTTAGTTGTTTTATGGCCATGATTGGACGTGAGTCTTGTCTTGGTAATATTTTAAGTGGGATGAGTTGAAATTGGACATGAGTAGCCTAAGATGAGCGATAGGTAGTTCTTGGGTAAACATGACATATTCTAGTTGTAGTAACCGTAACTTGGTCAAGCTATTGTAGTCGAGGTATGACATGCTTGGGTTCCCAAGTTGCCAAAAAAGTAAGTGTGGTAGTGAGGGAATGATAAATAGGGTATGCTAACACATGGTAGAAAATGTTAATGTATTATAAGGAGTGTTAGGGAGTGTTAGGAATCACAAGGGAGAACTAGGTTAAAATGCATGGAAATGACCAAATAAGAGTGTGTGATAGGAAGTGTTAGAGAATTCCAAGTGTGCCATGGACAAAGTGTTTTAGAAGAACTTTAGCGTATAATTTGTAGGAGGAAATTATACAATTTTGATAAGGGGATGGATAAAGTAGTTTCATACAAAGGGAGACTTTGTTCTGGGCACAACATTATTTTACCAATGACTTGGTTAAGTTCCCAAGTTTCAAAAAAAGTAAGCTTATTTATGAGGTCATGACAACTAGGGAGTATCAAGGTGTGCCAAGGAATGCTAGGAAGTGTTAATACATGTTAAAAAATAACAAGGCATGTTAGTCAAGCCAAGACATGCCAATATGTGTCTGCTATGAGGGTTTGTCAATACATGTTAGGGAAACATAATGGAGCACTAGTTTCAAATGCATGGAAATGAATGAACAATATTGTGTCTTGAGGAGTCTCAATGAGTTATAGGCGTGCTAATGAGGGAATGAGAAGGTATGCTAGGTAGTTTCAAGGAATGTCATAGTTTTAGTGTGCCAAGGTGTGCCAATGAGTGCCAGGGAGTGGAAGGGAGTTGCATGGGAGCACAAGGAAGAACTAGGTCAAAATGCATGGGATTGAATGAATAAGAGTGTGTGATAGAGAGTCTTAGCATGTTCCAGGTTTGCTAAGGAGGGAGGGATGAGGTTATATGCTAGGATGTAATAAGGCATACTAGAGTCCTAGGTCATGTTAGGGAGTGTTAAGGTGTGTTATGAAATACTAAAGCATGAAAAAAAGGTAGAGGATGCTAACACATGCCACATAGTGCGAGGGGATGGTTAGGCATGCTAGGTACTATGGAATGTCAAAATGTAAACTATGTTTCTTAGTTGTTTTACAACCATAATTGGAAGTCATCCTTATCTTTTTAACTTGTGAAGAGGGAGTAGTTGAGGCTGGACATGAGTAACCTAAGATGAGTTATAGGCAATTCATAGGTGAAAAAGGCATAGTCTATTTGTAGTAGACATAACTTGGTCAAGTTGTTATAGTCAAGGCAGGACTTGGTTGGGTTCCCAAGTCCAAAAAAATGTAAGGGTGGTTATGAGGGAATGATAACTAAGGAGTGTCAGGGCTTGCCATGGAATTAAAAGGTGTTATAACATATGCCAGAGAATGTCAATGCATTTCAAGGATTGCTATGGAGTGCTAGTGTATCACAAGCGAGAACTATGTCAAAATGCATGGAAATAAATGAATAAGAGTGTGTTCCAAGGAGTGTCAGTGAATTCCAGGTGTCTCACAGATGAAATGTCTCAGGAGAAATTTAGAATAGGACTTGTAGGAGGCAAGCCTAGAGTTGTGATAACTGCATGAACAAAGTACTTTTAGGAAAAGGGAGACTTTGGCCTAGGCACACCACTATTTTTCCAATAACTTGGTTGGGTTCCCAAGTCGTAAAGAAAGTAAGTCTTTTTATGAGGCCATGAAAAATACGGAGTGCCAAGGTGTGATAAGGAATTTTTGAAAGTTCTAACACATGCTAGATAGTTCCAAGACATGTTAAGAATTCCAAGACATGCCAAGAGCTAAGGCATGCCAATATGTATCAGGTGCTAGGTTGTGGTACCAGCACATAGTAGGGAGTGTTAGGGAGTGCAAAGGAAACACAAGGGAGAACTAGTTTTAAATGCATGTAAATGAATGAGTATGTATGTGATAGCGAGTGTTATAAAGTTCTAGGTGTTTTTAATGGGGAGTTACAAGGTATGCTAGGTAGTGCCAAGGAATTATAGAGTTCTAAGGAAACATGCCTAGACATGCAAAGTGTTAGGGTGTGCCAATGTGTGCCAAGGATTGTTAGGGTGTGCCGAGGAAACAAAAGGGAGCACTAGGTAAAAATTCATATAAATGAATGAATAAGAGTGTGACATGGAGTCACAATGAGTCCCAAGTGCGTTGAGTAGGGAGTGAAAAGGTATGCTAGGCAGTGATCATGCATGCTAAAGTTCTAGGGTGGCATGCCAAGATGTGTTAAGTGCTAGGGTCGCCAACGCATGCCAGGTAGTGCTAGGGAAACACAACGGACCACTAAGTAAAAATGTATGGAAATGAATTAATAAGAGTGTGTGATAGGTAGGGTCAGTGAGTTGTAGGTGTGGTTAGGAGAGAGCCACAAGGTATGCTAGGTAGTGCCAAGGAATGCTAGAGTTCCAGGGTGACATGCCAATATGTGAAAGGTGCTAGGGTGTGCCAATGTGTGCTAGGTAGTGTTAAAAAGTGTTAGGGAAACATAAGGGAGCACAAGGTCAAAATGCATGGAAATGAATGAATAAGAGTGTTTGGCAGGGAGTATTAGCAAGTTCTAGGTGTGATAAGGAGGGAATGACAAGGTTGTATGCTAGAATGGCAAGCTGTAATAAGGAGTGTTAGGGTGTGTTAGGGAGTGTCAAATCATGCCAAGGAATGAAGGGGATGTTAAGTACATGTTCCAGATACTGCCAAGGGATTCTAAGGTGTGTTAGGTGCTATGGCATGTCAAGATGTAAACTATGTTGCTTAGTTGTTTTATTGCCATGGTCGGATGTGAGCCTTATCTTGGTAAAAAACCATAGTATAGTTGTAGTAACTATAACTTGGTCAAGATGTTGTAGTCGAGGTAGGACTTGGTTGGTTCCCAAGTCTTAAAAAAAATAAGGGTAGTTATGAGGGTATGACAACTAACGAGTTCCAGTGCATGCCAAGGAATGAAAAGGAAGGTTAACGCATGCCAACAATGTCAATGCATATCGAGGAGTGTTGGGGAGTGTAAATACATCACAAGGGAGAAGGTGGTCAAAGTGCATGGAAGTGAATGAATAAGAGTGTCTTCCATAGAGTATCAGTGAATTCTAGATGTCCCAAGGATGAAGTGTGTTAGGAGAATTTTAGAATAGGACTTACAAGAGGTAAGCCTATGATTATGATAAGGGGATAGAAAAATAAATTTTAGACAAAAGGAGACTTTGGGCTAGGGATAACACTATTTTTTCAATGACTTGGTTGGGTTCCCAAGTCATAAGAAAATTAATGCTATCTATGAGGGCATGACAACTAAGGGGTGCCAAGGTGTGTAAGGAATGCTAGGAAGTGCTAACACATGCTAGAAAGATCCAAGGTGTGTTAGGAATTCCAAGACATACCAAGTTATAATTCATGCCAAGGTGTGCTAGGTGCTAAGGTGTGGTGCCAAAGCATGTTAGGGAGTGCTACAAAACACAAGGGAGGACTAGTTTCAATTGCATGGAAATGAATGAATAAGAGTGTGTGATAGCGAGTGTTAGCAAGTTTTGGGTGTGGGAAGGAGGGACTGATATGGTATGTTACGTAGTTCCAAGTCATGATAGAATTCTACGAAATCATGTCAAGATGTGCCAAGTGCTAGGCTGTGCCAATGTGTGCCAAGGAATGTTAAGGAGTGCTAGGGAAACACAAGGGTACACTAGGTAATAATTCATGGAAATGAATAAATAAGAGTGTGTGATAGTGAGTGTCAACGAGTTCCAAGTGTGCTAAGTAGGAGTGAAAAGGCATGGTTAACAATGCTAAGGAATGTTAGAGTGCTAGGGTGGCATGTGACCAAGAGATGCCAGCATGTGCAAGGAAGTGTTAGCTGGGAGTGTCGGGGAAACATAATGGAGCACTACATCAGAATCCATGGAAATGAGCAAATAAGAGTTTGTGATTGGAAGTGTCAATGATTTGAAGGTGTGTTACTGAGGGAGTAACAAGGTATGCTAGCTAGTTTTAAGGTAGCCTAGAGTCCAAGGAAAGACTCCAAGATATCGTAGGTGCTAGGGTGTACCAACATGTGCCAAGGAATGTTGAGTTCTAGGGAAACACAAGGGAGCACAAGGTCAAAATGCATGGAAATGTATGAATAAGATTTCATGACTAGAAGTGTCAACACACTCTAAGTGTACAAAGGAGAGAGTGACAAGGTATGGTAGGTAGTACCAAGGAATTCAAGAGTTCTAGGCTGACATGTTAAGATGTTTCAAGTGATAGGGTGTGCTAACACGTGCTAGGGAGTGTTAGGAAAACACAATGAAGCACCATGTCAAAATTCATGGAAATGAACAAATATGAGTGTGTGATAGGGAATATAGATGAGTTCTACATGTGCTAATGAGGGAGTGACAATATTATATCTTAGGTAGTGCCAAGGTATGATAAACTACCAAGGCATGTCAGGAAATGCTATGGTGTTCTAGGGAGTGTTGGGCATGGGATTCCCCCAAGGCAAGTGTTGGTGCTTAAAGACAAAGTTTTGACTAAGTCTATTGTAAAGACTCTGCAATTTGTGGGCACAGAGCATGAAGTTGTAATAGAGTCATCGAGTTATCTACCCTTATGTTTGTAAATGTAGTTTCGGTTTGAGAGATCTACCCATGGTCTGCTGACCATGGGATTGTATAAATAGAGTGAGGCTCTAAGTGTAAAGAGATCTGGACAAGGAAAGAAGGAAATCAATCCATGAAGCATTGAGTCAATGTGTAGAGTTGTGTTTGTTAGGGCCTGAAGCTACCTCAGGCTAAGAAAGGCAGGTCTAGGGTAACATCAAACCATGCTTAACCTGGTAGCTAGCCCTACCAAGTCAATAGAGGGCTATCTCCTTGTCAATATTAGGAAAATATAGCAAATTAGGCTTGAGATGACTAATATAAAGACTAATTTTAGGCTAGGTATATGCTCAGAGGAGTTTGATTGAACTTTAG